>JAYDZE010080170.1:0-24947 GCA_034509125.1 Monilaria moniliformis
TATATATATATATATATAGTATTGAAGATTGAAATTTTTATCTATATTTGTTATTATTATTTCTATTTTTTTTCATAAAATTAATTTGGCTAATAGATTTAATTAATTGGCCTCACTTAAATAAATTACACCATGTGCTATGAAATTTAACAAAATGATAATTAGAATAAAATTAATAATTAAAAAAAGATATAACACGTCATAAAATTCTAAAAAAAAAAAAACACATTTCAAATACATAAGAACCTAATCTAATGACGATAAATAAATAAAAGTAAATAACAAAATTACAATAACTAAATAATGAAATTACGATAACTAAATCATTTGATTGAAGTACGAAGTAAATCAAACCCCAAACCTTCCATTATTATTGAAGTACGAAGAATATGTTCTAGCTGCATAATCATTTGATTGATCTTGTTGTTGAACGTTTTCCAACTTTAATAAATGCACGAATTTGGGTGGGCTATGGAGCTCAAGTCCATATATAATATTTTATTTTCTTTCCTCATTTATTTGAATTTGTTGCTCTTCTTTTGATTTGCCAAATGTTGATCCATTTGTGCGTTTGCTTTTTCATGTCATCCTCAAGTTGCTCATTTTTTTTTTGTAGAGGCAATCAAAGATGTCGTATCTTCTGACTACTTTTTCTTTAGTTTTGTAAACTTTATTCTGATGGGCCTTGATGATGGAAAACCACCAAGGACATGTTCGTCATCATCACTACAGCTCATAATAAATGAAGACGAACCTGGTGAGGCTTGAGAAGTATGAACTAAAGTTTTTGAATAAGAAGAATGAATTCCATGTGTTGGTTGTCTAGAGCTCCCTGCACCATCTTAGAATTTTTCAAAATTTTTAATCATATTCCAAACATGATCAAATTTCTAATCTGATTTGTAATTTTGATTTTTTTGGGTGTGTTTTCGGTTTCTTTCATCTACAAATAGTTATAATGAATTAATCACATGTAAAAAGAGAAAATTTTATGTTAAAAAATATGATTAATACTTACTGTGTCTGCATTTGAAGCACTACTTTGGTTTTGCTTCAGCTGCTCAGATGCATCTATGCCATTTCTTTTTTACTTTCTCGATGCTTTGAGTACGAGCCTGAAAAGATCTTTGCGTACGTTCTGGCTAAGTTGAGTCTCTATCTTCATTTGAAAACATTTTCCACACGCGTCCAAAATCAGTTTTCTAACTGATATGTCCCAATGATTGGGTATTGTGAAATATGCATATAAGCTCAACATAAAAAGATGTCTTATTCATTTCTATATCTTTCTCTACAAGTAGACATTTTGTGAGGAAAAATTGAAAATGAAGAAGAAGAAGAAAATAAGGTAGTTGTGATGTTGTGAGCTCTTTCATTGTACAATGAAGCCATGTTTTGTAGGAGATTCCAAATGTCTCGTTCATTGTTAGTTCGTATTGTTGATGCAATTAAGGAACATGATGACTACTTCGTACAACGACGAGATGCAACGAGGATGCTTAGACTATCACCCATTCAAAAGGTAACAACAATTATTCGTATATTGGCATATGGTATACCAGCTGATGTTAATGACGAGTATGTCAAATTAAGTGGGGGTAGTGTAATTAAAAGCCTACAATGTTTTTGTCGTGCAATAATAGACATTTTTTCAATTCAATATTTGAGAACACCAACAAGTAATGATATTGCTAGACTTATATATATTGGTGAACGACGTGAATTTTCAGGGATGTTAGGTAGTTTAAATTGTATGTATTGGAAATGGAAAAATTGTCCTACAGGGTGGAGCAGTTCATATTCAGGTCATAGTGAAAGTCCTACGATTATTCCCGAGGTATAGCAAGTTATCATCTTTGGATAGAGCATGCTTATTTTGGATTGTCTAACAGCAACAACGATGTCAATGTGTTAGATTTATCTCATATTTTCTATAATCTCACTCAAGGTATTGTTCCTCTAGCTTATTATGTTATTGAAGGAAAATAATACAATATGGATTATTACTTAGCTGATGATATATATCCAAAAGGGTTGCTAACAATTCAAGAGCTTCGTACTCCAAAGACAAAATATTTTATAATGAAACAAGAAAAGCATGCAGAAAAATATAGAACGTGCATTCGGTGTTCTCCAAGCACATTTCGCACTTGTAGCAGGACCAATGCGTTACTAGAATAAGTAAGTGTTGCTTGACATAATGTTTACATTTATAAGTTTGCCTAACATGGTAGTTGAGGATGAGCGCGACCTTAGTTCTTTAATTGAAGTTGCTAGAGAAGTGCCACAATCGGATGTTGAAATGACGACAAACGAAGACTCTCGATTTCAAGAATACTTATCTTGATATGAAGCAATAAGAAATAAATATGATCATCTAGAACTTTGAAATGCACTAGTTGATAATTTATGAGAATAATATCTAAATTTCGAATCTTAAATTTTAGCTATTTTATGTATAAGTTGTGGCATATTTATGTAATTGTTGTATATTTTGATGTATTTTAATTTAAGTTTGAATATTATTGTGGTATATTTAATGTATTTTAATTTTCAAATTATCTTATATCTTTTATTCAATAAAAAATATATTTTAATATATAAATATATTAATAATCAAATCCAATTATATTATATAATATAAATAAAATATATAAAAATGACTGAAAAAATATAGAAGTAAGTGAATGAGAAACTATTTTAGGTTTATATTCGGTGGAAAACACTTCAATTAAGAGTTCAATCATCAACAGAAATCGCATTAATTCTCTTATAATTTCGGAATTCTGCAACTCATGTAAAGAAAAAATTACCTTCACATTGTTACTGTTTCGTGTTTCGACCGCAGCAGGACTGCAGGTTAATGGCTTTCAGGCGGAGCGTCACTGCACGCGCCATTTTTCTCCATCAGCAGCAACGACTCGCCGTTCCATTTTCGCATATCAATCGCAACGACGGCGACCGTGAAAATCTGCCCCGTCATAACGGTATTTACAATGGCAGTGGGATCCCCGATATTCTGCGGCGGTGCAGCCCGTTCGTTGCCGGAGCAAATTTGGGGAGTTTTTATGGATCGAGGAATCTGTTCCGAGATCAGAGATTTGCGATTCCAGCTGATTTCGCGCCGCTTTCTGTGAGGAAAATGTCGACAAGTGAAGAAGCGCCGGGTTCTGACATTGCGGATAAGTTGGGAGAGACGGCTGCACAGGTGGCTCCGGTGGCGGTTGCGGCGGCGGACTCGTCCTCGCCGGTGGCTGCAATACAATACATGATTGATTATGTGCACACTTTTACAGGGTTGAATTGGTGAGGATGATTTTGCGGGGAGTTATTTATTTATTTTCTTCAATTTTGATGGTTTCAGTTTATAAGTTAGCACATCGATTATGGATTCAAATGCAGAGTGCTACTCTGAATCTGGTTGTGTTTAGGTGGGCAGCCATTGTTGTGACCACTATTTTGTTCCGTACGCTTATACTTCCTTTCACAATACATCACACTAAATCCGCGTCAAAATTCACTGTAAGTTCTTCCATCATTTTCCATTGTGATTTTTGGCTTGAAGGTGGGTTTTTTAAGCGTCACATGACAACTTTAGCTAATTAAATTCTTTTCACCAAATTGTCATCTCCCCCAATTTTCCCCTGTTATGTACATTCAAAGATCTAGAAGATGAAGAGATGTGAATAGAATATTACAAAGTGATTTAATATTTCTCTACAATACAGCCTTTTGTCCCCTTCTTGAAAACATTGAGGGTAAAACATATTAGAAATAGATACTCGAAATAGAAAAGCTGAAGTGATGAATTGCGCTGCTGTAACGTTTGCCTTCTCTAAGTTGTACGATGCATCTGTCTTCTGTTAGCCCCTGCGCCCCCTCTTTTATTTTTCTGTTTCTTCTTTTGTGAAATCCGAATCCCTATGGTAGTATCATCTTTAACTCCATTTGCGTTGTGAATAATGCCAGCTGCTTTTTCTGATGCCAAAGTCATGTCTTATGATGCAGCTTATAAGGCCACAGTTGGACGAGATTATGAAAGAAGTGAAGAGTAAGGTAAGTGCATCAAACTATTATTGGCTGCTGAGAATTTCTTCTTGATTGCTGGATTGTGTGTCAAAAGGCTTGTTAGACCGTATCCACTTGAAGGATACTCTCTACAGAAGCATTATGCAGCAGAAACTGTTGCTTTTCTACTTGATTGTATTTCTTCAGAAACATGACGAATGTTCATATATTGTTTCCAGGATATGACTCCTGCTGCTGTACATGAAGGCCGGGTGCGAAAGTCAAAAATTTATCATAAGTATGTAGCCTTTTCTTTTTCCTAATTAAGAATTTATCAACATTTTACTTTTATTTATTTACTTTTTCTATTGGGTGGTTGAGTGGTTCAAATTTTCGATATAATTTATAAGACAGGTAGTTTTTGTTATGGGAATGTATGAAGTGCAGTGTGTGCAAGTGTTTTAGACTTGAAAGAGAAGGGGATGAAGCACGGTGAATGAAAGGGAATTACTGGAGTATAAATAAGCAAAGTAACAATCCTCCTAAGAGGCCCTACAGCTACAGCTGTCCACTCCAAATTGATCCTCTCTATAGATATCCCATATCAAGGAATATGGGATATATTTATAGGAATCTCATGGAGAAGAAAATCCTACAAAATATAACCTATGAAATTGAAATTCAATTCTAAATAAATCTAAATAAAATCAAATCCTAACAACTACTTCTCTCTCTCTTCCACTTTCTTAGCCAGCCCTTCGCCCCCTGCGTCCTCTCCCTCTCCCACGCATCATTCCAGCCTGCCCTCGCCAAACATGTAGTCGTTGAAGGTGCCATTCCTGAGCCCTGGCTTGAGTGCGCCCCTCCCTAGCTGTTGTGTGGGCTGTAGTATCAGTTTTTCAATTTTGCAAGTCTTGATCGCACTTATTTCCGCCTTCAAAAAGCAAAAAGGGACACAAATACCCCCTATAGTTACATTAGACAATATACTCTGTTGAGATCCACCTCTAGTTTTACTCTACTTGCATGTAATATGTCTGCAGAGATGTTGGTATTATAGCATGCCGTCCTATTACTTGTATTTATGATCAATCTTTTGGAAACATTAAAAAGTTTTCAGTATAACAACATGCCAATGAACTATGAAGCCCATTGAAGGAACTCCTAGTCCACAACTAAAACAACTTACTTAATTAAAGCCTGGTGCATCTATACTTGCGCCTTTTCCCTTCTGGCATAAACTTGAGGCATAACAGATTCAGCCTTCAATAGTGTCTGCTGTGCATAGTCCTTCCATATAGCTTATAAACTCCCACCCCTTTTCATCATCTTACTGGTTTGAATTGTTGGTAACCTCAATAAGCTTCAATGCCGTCATCAGAGGTTTTGGATTGGGATGGTTCTTTGTTTCCTAATGCAAATTGTCTGGATGCCCAATTAACTTTTCTAGTGCTTGCTGTTCCACATCAGTTGGGCCACAATACTGCTCCGAGGCTTGACTTGAACCGACAAATCTGTCCATCTTTAGTATCTGCTTCATCATTTGTAATTTTTACCTCATTAATTGATTGGTAGGATAAGCAGAGCTAAATTATCTCCACTATGCGCTACACCAACAAAACATAAAATATTCTTGATTGGCTCATTTGCTTATCAGATTCTCTCTGCACGTGCATCAATTGTCATCTTACTGAGTTTCAAATATTATTTTTTTGTTACGATGATGGTAATCATTGTCACTATTTGTATTTTTTGTTAAAATATTCGGATCAAGAACACGCCATTCACAGAGATGGTCGCATCTTGCTGTTACAGATATGGTGTCACACCATTGACCCCTTTAAAGGGAATTGTAGTTGGCGGACCTGTCTTTCTCTGTTTCTGCTTAGCAGTAAGATCGCATTTCCTTTAACTCTTCTAGATGATTCCTTCAGCTCCCCGTACATTTGTGTTTATCCCTAAGAGTTTTTCAGTTTGAACTATTTGACACTATTGGCTCATCACTTCATGAGTTCATGTGCAGATCAACAATATGGCACAAAAGGTTCAATCTTTCAAGGAGGGAGGAGCATTCTGGTTTACTGATTTGACTACTCCGGATGCAATGTATATTTTGCCAGTTTTGACGGCACTGACATTTAGCATAACAGTGGAGGTCAGCCACTTTAACTCTGTCTTTGATTGCTTGATATCTATCAATACATGTCGTATTCTTTTAGATATGAAACAAAATGTCCAAAACCATTCTACTTGATAATATGGAGTGATATTAATTTCAGTTTGATCTGTTGCTGCACTGGTGTTTTGTTAGAATGTTTTCTTTGATCGAAGCACCATGTATCTCGACACAGTTATACCATCGGAATTCCGAAAGTTATGTTGTTGAGGGGTTAGAATTTACTTGCAACTGAATAATTCCTGAGTAATAAATTGAATATTTCATTTGTTCTAGAAAGAGTTGACATGTAAATTGTTTTGTATACATACCGTTTCCTTTTAATCAAGATCATGCATGAATTACAACTAAGAAATTCTAATGGTATGTCATATGTGGTGGAAAGTTAATCCTTTTACATGGGAAGTTGCAAAAGGCTTAAATAAATATTCCATATATAAGCCCAAACCAATGTACATGTACATCTGATGTGAAGTCTTAGTAGACGAGGATGCACGATTACTGCACTTTCAAATTATATGCCACGGTAAATGAAGCATTCCAAGATGCTAACCAATGTTACTTGGACATGGGCAAGAAAATCTTAGATACGGGGAATTGTCCTAACTGTTTCACAATTTTTGAGACCATCAGAAAGATGCCTATTGTGTTTTTGGATACATTTATTTGCATTTTACTTTTGGATAACAGAACTTGCATACTTATTTATTTCTGAATGATATTTAGCTACATAGAACGTTTTTGTCTGCTCTAGGTATTATGAAGTATTTTGATGTTCTCAGATCAGATTATAGCACCTCATCCATATCTCGTGGTTTGATCCATGGTGCATGTTTTTGTTTATTTCTCTTGAGTTTAATGACATAGTTCTCTTGTAAACATGAAGGCATGAAACTAAGTTGCTTGCATGTTATTTCCATAGTGAAGATGCTGATTATCATCACCGACTATACTGATGATTCTCTCTAATCGATGAAAATTTAGATTGTAGTGTAAGATGATCTCCTTTTCATTGCGGAGGGTTATTACGGACCCATTCGCTGTCAGATCCCACAAATACGATCTGTTTAATTTGATTAAGAATCCCTTTTTAGCGCAACGCTCAACAAGGTTTGGAAGGCGATCCAGCTACCAAGATCGCCTCTAGAGTCTTTGCAGTATTATCGACCCCTATCATTGCACAGTACCCGAAGGTATGTGGTATCGCATTCTACTTCCGCTGAACTTCAGTTTCCAAGTCAATGGAAAATAAATAAATTGCGCCCTATATCTACTGCAACTGTTCCATTTTTACTGCTCATACTCGCAATGATAATTTTTGGTACTTACTATACGCCCTTGTTATGGAATTGGCACATATAGAGAAGCCATCGTCTAATTGTCTCCACGGCCTTAAAACAATTGTGAAATAATGTCTTAATTACTTCCTAGTATTCGGATGCTAATTGTTGCCCTTTTTTGTGATTTTTATTTGAAAATACCGGCAAGTATTAAGATCAGTATTCAAAATCATGATTTGATTCCCAAAAAAGTCCTTTTTCATGCTTAGATAATATATTTTGTTTACTGTCATGTCTTTACCACACTCTCTCTCTCTCTCTCTCTCTCTCTCTCTCTCTCTACATCTTCAGGCTATATTTTGTTACTGGATTACCTCAAACCTGTATACCATCGCGTACGGATTGGGTGAGCCCTGTTTATGCATAATTGAGTAGTGTTCAATTTTCCAGTTTTAAAATCAATTTCTGTCAAATTCTTATGTTTTTTTCGAATGCTCCTCGAGTTTGCAGTGATAAAGAAGCCTGAGGTGAAGCAAATGTTGGGAATACCGGATATTCCACCACCATCACCACCGTCGACTGATCAGAAACCTCCCCCCTCGTTTCCTGCAATGATGGGTTATGCAGTTCACCAGCTGCAGCTGATAGGTTTATTACCACCACGACCACAGCAGTCGTCATCGCCACCAGTACCAGAGCAGTTTTTATTCCCACCACCAGAGCAGTCTCTATCACCACCAGAGCAGTCTTTATCACCACCACCTGCTAATGAAACGTCGAACTCTGTAAATCGAAAATTGCAGTCAACGCCGTCATTGGCGCCCAGCCGGAGGATTAGCAACTTAGATAAAGAGGTCAAGGGAAGGAAGAAAGGGAACAAAAGGTCTTCCGGGTGATAGAAATTAGTAGAATTATATGACCTAACAAATAAAGTTATTTTATAGCACGCGAATTTCATCTCCTTCTTAGCTACCATGTTTGTATCTATTGGATTTTAGATATAAAATGAAGTTAGTTAATCAAAACTCAGCACAGAGTCGGTTAATTAGTTAGATTCCAATCAGTTGAAAAGTTAGTTTCTTAACCTCTCTCTCTCTCTCTCTCTCTGATGAGTTGGGAAATGAGGAATGCTATTGAGTTACGATGTTCGGGGCATCTTAGCTTAGCTTATGAACACATCATGCAGCTATAATATTCTTTATGTTTTCCAATTGAAGGAATTCTTGTAATATTCCTTATGTTTTCCAATTGAAGGAATCCTCTCCACTTTGCTTCTCTCTTCTTCATGGTTTAGATTATCTAACAGAGTTGTCGAGAAAGATAGTTGATAATAGTATAAAAAATTCGGGAAACTGCCTACCAAATTAAATATTAGTGCATTTTCACATGCTAGTAGGGTTGCTTAGTAGGGTAATTTATTACTTAGATTTAAATTTTATGATATTCCTGATGATTTATATCATTTAATCTAATCCTTGATTTATATCTATTACAAAACATATTACAAGACATGTTTTGTGTCCCTAATTTTCAATATTTTTCAAAAAATATCTCTAACTTGTGTTTTTTTATTTAAAAAGTTTCAATTTTTTTTTAAAGTTTGAAATGTGTCATGCTTGACATAATTTGGTTGCAGAGAATAATGGCAAGTAGAATAATATTTTCAAAAAAATCAGGAACACGAAATAGGATTAACTCTCAAAAGAATAAGATTGGAGAAATTCTATGATAAAAAAAGACAAATAGGCAAAACTGCCCACATTTGAAAGTGCATAATGAAAAATGCCCATTTCCATAATTTTCGATGAAAAATTCCCAAATTATAGTCATTGGACAATACTACCCTCATGAGTTTTTATATAGTAATCTTCAATTAATTACAAATCCATATCTAAAACCAATTTCATACTTTTTTGATGGGAGTGCAACCAAGTCTTGTTCATCGGGTCGATGACATTTTACGGACTTTCTCACACCACACATCGCAAGAGATGGTTGCTTATCTGTATGAACTCTTCAGCAACACCTATCACCGAGATACTATTGATAATGTCTACCGATTTTTATGAATAAATTCAACCACACAGACGCATTAGATGGTTCATGACGTACACACCTATCAATATATACACAGTACCAACCCTTGTTCGTTTTCTACCTGGAGCATAAAGTTTTTCGTTGGTATAAATAGAAATTAAAAGAAATATGGGATAGTTGGGGGAAGGTACGAAGGTTTTTGTTTTTAGAGAAGGTAGAGAGAAATTTGATAGGTGGATTTTCTAATAACCTTCCTCTTCTCCAAATACTCATTTATAAAGATGTTTGAGCCCCTCTATCTTTCTTCAACTATTGGCCTCAGATTCCTTCTCGTAGCCAGCTATCTTGATTACGAAGGCCGTCTCCTGCATTCGGTCGGGGACTATTAACTTTCGGAGCCTAGTTGGATTGCCTAATTGCATTCTTCTTTCCTCGATTGTATTATTATCTAGGAACCATACTATCTTGTTAGACAATAGCTACACTTAATGTATGCAAATTTATGCATGAGTTACGTAACAACTTTTGCTGATTAAATTATTTTTCAGGAAACTGTAATCTCCTCATATTTCCCCCTTTAGCCTATACACAGAGATGTAATATTATAATACAGAATATTAAATTTCTTTGGCCTCTTTCATTCCCTTCTTGAAAACATTGAGGGTAAAACGTATTAGAATTTGATCCAAGAAAAAGAAAAACTTTAAGTGATGATTTATGCTGGTGTAATGTTTACATTCTCTAAGTTGCGCAATGCATCTGTCTCCGGTGAGCCCCCGGCCCTCCCTTTATTTTTCTCTTTCTTCTTCCGTCAAATCTCTATGGTAGTATCACCTTTAACTCCATGTACGCTGTGAACAATGCCTGCCGCTTTCTCTGATGCAGCTTGTAAGGCCCCAGTTGGATGAGATTATGAAAGAAGTGACGAGTAAGGTATGAGCATCAAACTATTATTGGCTACTGCGAATTTCTTGTTGATTGCTGTAATGTGTATCTAAAGGCTTGTTAGATGGTGTCCGCTCGAATGATATATACTCTCTACAGAAGCATTATGCAGCAGAAACCCCTTTTTATTGCTTCATATGATTACTTTTCTACTTGATTGTATTGCTTCAGACACTTGACAAATGCTCATTAATTGGTTATTTCCATGATAGGAGTCCTGCTGCTAGACTTGAATATGATAAGTATGTAGCATTTATCATTATTTTAGTTTTATTTATTTACTTTTTTCTTTTGGGTGGTCCAACTTTTCCATATTAGACAATATACACTGTTGAGATCCACCTCCCAGAATGCAGACAATTTCTCTGCAAAGATATCGGTATTATAGCATGCCGTCCTATTACTTGTTTTTAAGATAAATCCTTTGGAAATATTAAAAAGTTTTCAGTATAACACTGGGATGGTGAACTATGTGAAAACTTCATAAAACTCAAGAACCGTGGATGCGAGAGAGTGGGCAACTGATTACTGGTGAAGGAGTGGGATAATAACGGTAGTGAGTGAGAGCACCAACTCAGAGTAGGAGACTATTTGCAAAAGTAATCGAATATCGATTAGATTGAATTATGGTATAATCTACACGACAAGTGGAATTTCTATTTTTCTTCTTATTTAATGTGACATTTCAAATCTTTCTTGATATAAAAAGATATTTCATTCTTTTGGACGACACATTTTTCAAGTTAAGTTATTTAATTAATATATGCAACTCATTCTTTTTTTAGGCCAACCAAGTTTGAAACTTATTACAACGTAGGTTGTTATATTCACAATTTATTAAAGTATTGTCAAAGAAAAAAAATACTAATTATTAATGCATTTTTCGCCCATAAAAAACTAAGTAATAAAATACATCATAATATAGCTATATACTTCAAAATATAATAACATGAATAGTGGACCATATATATTCCTCTTGATTTACCTTTTTTCCGCATTACCATTTCACCCTACTTACTTTGGGAACACAATCATTTCTTACTAGTAAATTTACCATACAAAAATATATAGTCATTTCTCATAGTTTCCAGATATAAAAATGCATACACTTTGCAAGATAATTTAGAGAAGTAAAATGTGATTTAGATGAAAATCAAACGTCTCATTGGATACGAATTCCTCATTATATTGTTTTAAAAAAATACCTTATATAAAAAAGGGTGTAATATTTAACAAATATCATTTTATGGAGAAGTGTTATAGTATCTCATTTTGTAGATAAGTTTAATAATGTTGATGAGATTATAGCTAGTAGTCTGCAAGGCGTTGGGCAACTCGTGAAAATAAAGACAAGGCAAGGTTGGAATGAATACAAAGTCTATATAAACACCAACACACACAGAGAAAGTGAGAAGAATGACGTCATTGATATCACTGGTGGTGCGAGCTGTTTCAAGGGAGGCGGATGAGACGATAGACATGGGTGCTACTATTGCTAGTAATCAAGGATAAGAAGAAGGGGAATGCGAAGAAGAATGAGGGGTCGGGTGGTACTTAATGAAATCGAAACAAGATAAATTGTTTGCGTATTCAACGGCCTACTTAAAAAAGATTGGATCCTACAATTTAATCAATGAATCAAAACAAAGCAATGACTCGCCTTAAAGATGGCCTTCCAAACCTTATCCGCGGCGACAACGGTATTGGAGTGAACGTCCCAATGTGTTCTTGGGACCTCAACGATCTCCTTAAAAGTCCAATAACGGCTTTCCAAGAATTGCAACCTGTCGTACAGCTCGTCCCATGTAAAACGACATCCTATTTCGACTTCATGATAGTACGTAGCTTCGGAGGAATTACGGTGCCCTTCCAGTGTAAATCATTTTTCATCCTTATCATCGGGATGTTTTGCGCCATAATTGCAGATGGTTAACAGCATATGAAAGTTTTGGTTTTTAAAGAGTGTAGACTGTATCTTTGGCTCTTTCGTCGAGTCCTCACGCAGTGAATGGTGTATGGATATTGAACCATCAACTGCCAACTCCACAAGGAGTAATGAGAATTAACTCTCTTTTGTCCGATCACAACTGCCAAATTTCAATTAACAACGGATTGAATGACCACTCTTTTATTTTCTTTATATATTTTATTCTACATAAAGCCATGAGATTGATTCACTACTCTTTTTTTATTTTCTTTCACAAGATCATTTTGCTGCATCACCAAATGCATAAATAAAAAACCAAATATTGAAATCTATATAAAAAGAAGAAGAATATATGCTCAAATTTGACACTGATATAGTAACGTGGAAGTAAATTGACTCAACTAAATCTATGTTGTAAAATGACTCTGTTGCTTTAATAAAATCCCAACATACTGCAAAACATTTCATCACATATCAAAGTTCTACAAACCACAAAGTAAATGAGTTCGAGATTTACAACATAGGAAATTGAGTTATAAGTTCGTAAAGAAAATTTGATGTACGTTGGCCGACCTACCATAGTTTCCTAATGATAACACCGAGCAGTACCAACACTATTGCCATAAATATGACACAACTTGAGCTTCCCACTTAGAGTGGAAACGATGTACAAATACACCCAGAGCACTATTTATTGTTTGGGCTTCACTAATGGATGTTTCTGCAATGGTCGAAAGTTTTTTTTAGCTTATATGGCTGGGACAACACATACTCTGGTACTTTATCTTCAGGTTTGTCCTTGTGGTACTCATCACACCACAAAAAAGATCCTATGTGCTTTGTGTTTGCTGGGCACTTGTAGAAGTAACGTTATGTGTGAATAGCGGACTTTCCAGCACACAACACGAGCATCTTCCATTTGCCGCAACGACAATCAGGGACAAAGTTTGAATCGTCACGCCCCAGGTACATGGCCCTGTATCATTGAGATCAAAGAACAAAATTCAAAGAAACCACATTAGATACCATGTTCAGATGATATGGCAAAGATAATTAATTTCACAAAAATGAATATGGGTTAAATTGCTAATTAACTAATAAATGTAGCACGAAGAGACACACATTAAGCCACATGGTTTTTGCCAATTCTTCTCGTCTCTGATTCCACTCCGAAGAGGGTACCATACTATCAACAAACTCCAAATTCACCATGTTCTTCCTCAACCTCTGCATTCTGTTGTTCAACATCTAGTTCTTGTTCAATTGGATCGACAACCATCTCAGCTCGAATGAAATTATGCAACAAAAAGCATGCCATTAGTAGCCTGATATGAACCTTTATTGGGTAGAATGTTGAGCTCTGTAATATACCCCAACGCATCTTCAAGATCGCAAACGCACGTTCGATGACATTGCGTGTTTTAGTGTGCCGCATGTTGAACATTTTATGTGCGTTTTGAGGCATTTTGGAACCGAAAACCCACTCTTTCAAATGGTACCTGACTCCTTTATAAGGTGTCAAAAAACCTTCGTTGTTGGCGTAGCCATTGTCGCACAAATAATAGTTTCCTACGACCCAAACCACAAAAGAAATAATTTAAATCTAATCTAAGGCAATAAGTAAGTTAAAAATAACAAAACAAAAATAATTCTTTGAGAATATCTTATGCAACTTTAATCTTTTGGAACTTTCAAACCATGCTCTCGGGTGACTGCATCTCGAAGAACACGATAGTCATCCGCTGATCCCTCCCAGCCGGGTAGAACATAAATAAACCTCATACACCGATCACAAACAGCTAAGGTATTGGTTGAGATTTGCCCATTTCATGTCTTGTACCTAGGCTTCTCAGAGTTACTGACTAGTACATTAATGTATGTACCATCTAATGCACCTATGCAGCCTTTAAACCACTTCCATCTTGTATCGACACAATCATCTGGCACAGGATCCGATTTTACCAAAAGAATGGCGTGCATCTTCAAAAGAGATTGTAAAACTACGTGGACGTAGTAGGACACAGTTTCACCCGACCTCCAAAAATCAAAGCAACAACCCTATTTTTCTTGTGATGGGCTAGAATACCTAGAAAAATTGCTACTTGCTCCTCCACACTAACATATTTTCCATCCATCAAATCACCAATCTGTCTTAAAAGCATACATAGCTTACCAAATGTATTCCGATCCATTCGAAGATTAACCAAACAGTCAACATCAGTTTCACCTACCATTCTATCCATATGTTTTACTTGGGCGGGAATCCTATCTATCAAACTGTACTGCCTGGTTAATTCAGATCGTTTCATTTTTGTCTTTTTTGTTAAAAGAATGTAGATCAGGCACATTGTGCCTACCCGATAGTTATTCATGATATCCTCTACTAATAAGTGAATTAATGCGTACGAATTAACGCTACGCGCCATCCTTTATACTCGCAGAACGTGGTGTAAATTTATGCTGCATAAAACAAATGCCTAGTTATCATTCTGTTAACGCAAAGGTATTACATAGTCATATTAAAGTATGAGCAACCACGTCCCCAAAAAAGAGCAAGTAATTCAAAAACCATTGGAACCATTTTAACATAACATTGTAAATGCACCTAAAACCTGACATAACGAGGACTGGAATAACTAAACTAGAATACAGACATAGTGGCTACACCAAAACTAATAATATTATTATAGAAACATAAGCAGGAGGTGTGCAAAGATTGTAAAAAATGTACGGCATGTTTCAAATTCGAGACATGTATTTTTTTCAAGAATATCATATCGAAATTACCCCCAGCTTATGCTTACATATATTGCAATGGCAAACAACACACAAATCATGTCTTACCTCAAACAAAATCAGCTATGCGTGGCTCCAAACAATGGATTTTCAATTGTATGAGTACTTGTAGGAAGAAACTGAGAAAGCTGCAAATTAAAGAGCATTATTTACCAATTGAGTTTCAACATATTTAAACTGTGTAAAAATTCCATTTAGTGGCTTCAATCCCCTAATATAATAAAAAAAACAGCAATAAATAATAATAAATAGCATGGTTTTACAATCATGTTTTGGCTGATAAGACCCTCAACTGCCCTAAGAGTAGATTGACGTACAAGAAGCTTCTTTTTGTTAATTTACAACTACTCCGATCAATATAAAAATGAACAAAATATGGTGATGCATAACACCTATCATTAAGGGTGAACTACACACAGGCTAAAGATTCCCCACCCCTTCAGATGGACAAGATGAATCAAAATTTCGAAAATTCCATATACTACAGTCAAGCATCAATTTTTCATTCAGTCATATAACTTTTTCCCGTAATATAAAATCAGCAACAAAAAATAATTAAAAATTTATCATATCAATTTGCAACATCAAATCACGCATTCACAAAAAAGAAGAAGAACAAGACCACTCTCAACCCCAAAATACACAACAACTTAGACAGATTTATTAAAGTAAATTAACTCGATTTACAAGACTTGCAATTCGTCCGACAATTTGTTGCATCTTTAATCAACTTTAAGATCGAGAGCTAATTCATAAATATGCACCCAAATTGAGACCAATTAAACAATCATTAAGCAGAAACACTTCCTCTAGGAGGATTTGTACTATAATGACACAGTGGTGTTTGTACCTTTCTTGGCTTCAATAGATACAGTGCGGGTTACAATCCTAGAATGAATCTCTTCTTTCCGGCATAGAACGAAGTCTTGGTTGAAATAGAGTCAAAGAATCCCTCTCTACTGGCTATTGGATAAGCATTTGATGAAGTGCTCAAGCTATTCAGGGGTGTGGAAGGAAAAAATGAAGGTTATCTGGGTCAATTTTTCGAAGCATTATAGCTATCGCACCCTTTTACCCTGATATAGAAACTGGCCATATCTTAAGGAATAGTGCGGGCCGCCTGTTGTAACACAGGCCTACGAAATAGGTTAACATTGATACCAAACACACAGATACGATCGGATAAATTTCTTTTTCTTGTTATAACATACATACCAAGCACGCCCTTAATATCTATCAATACTAGCAATCAGTTTTATATGTTGTTGCCCTGGTGTTTTGTTAGAATGCTTTGTTATCATGATCATCTCCTTTTTATTGTGGAGGGTCGTTATGGACCCATTCTCTATATTTCATATCCCACAAATAAGACCTGTTTAATTTGATCAATGATCTCTTTTTAGCGCAAGCCTCTACAAGGTCTCATAGATGTTGCAGCTGTTAAGATTGTTGCTAGAGTCTTTGCTACATTATCGATCCCTGGCATTGCACAGTTCCGAAAGTATGTAGTATTGCATCATAGTTCCACTAACTTCAATCTCCATGTCAAAGGAAAAAAAATTCACGCCGTATATCCCAACAAGTGTTCCATTTTACTGCCGATAGTTGCAATGATAATTTGTAGTACTTATTACGTACCCTCATTATGGAATTAGCAAATATAATAAAGAAGTCATTATCTACACAGCCTTATAATAATTGTGAAACAATGCCTCTTAATTACTTCCTAGGATCCTGATGCTAATTGCTGTCGTTTTCCAATGGCATGATTTTTGTATTTTTTTGAAGTTACAATTCACATACATTCACATTTACGCACATCGAATAATTCGAATATCGATACTGATAAATAAAAAATAAAAAAATCAGCATTAATCCTTTAGAAATTGCAGAAAATAATATACCTATGATGCAAATTCATGCACCCGATCTTAAATTGTATTAGCAGCAGAAGCTGCAACAAATAGGGATGGGTCGGTACAATATACCATATCGAAACTGCCATATCGTATACCGTACCGAAATGCCGGTATGAGTAAATACCATACCGTTACCTTACCGAATTTTTCGATATACCGAATTCCGGTATACCAAAATTTCGGTATACAGAATTTTCAATACCGTTACCATACCGTATTTTCGGTATACCGTATCGAAATCCGGTATACCTTGAATACGGCATACCGAATTTCGGTACAACATACCATCATACCGAAATACCGTTGCATACCGAAATTATATAATATTATAAATAATTTTTATATTATAAATATTTATTAATACTATATATATATATATACGGTATGGTAAGAGAATACGGTATATATCGTTTACCGTTTTATCGGTATATATCGTAAAACACGATATATACCGAATTTTTAGGTATACTAAAATTCATACCGTTACCGTACGGTAACCTTCCGGTACGGTATCATACCTTACCGAAATTTACGGCATACCGAAATTTTAATATTTTCGGAATTTTTTCGATACCATAAGTCCGGTATATCGGTGTTTCGGTATTTTTCCCACCCTCAGCAACAAATCGCAACACCACAGTCAACGTCAACAACCTTACCTCAAAAACCCCAAAACCCATAAACCCTAATTGTCTGGAGATCTTCTTCCTTGAATTGAATCCACGCGGGACGCGTAAGTGTTCAATCATCGGCACAAATCCTAATTAACTCAATTCCAGTGCCGGAAATCTGCAATCTTTTTGCTAGATTTATGTGAACAAAAATAAAAAAGTTTTTTTTTTTTTTGCTCTCACATTCTTTCTGTTCGATCGCAGATTAATGGCTTTCAGACGGAGCGTCACCGCACGCGCCAAAATTCTCTATCAACAGCAACGAGTCGCCGTTCCATTTTCGCATATCGTCTGTGACGATGGCGACCGCGAAAATTTGCCCCGTCATAGCCCCATTTACAATGGCAGTGGGATCCCTGACCCTATGCGGCGGCGCAGCCGGTTCGGTGCCGGAACAAATTTGGGAGGTTTTTGCGGGTCGAGGAATCTGTTCCAGGATCGGAGATTTGCGATTCCAACTGCTTTCGCGGCGGCTTCTGTGAGAGAAATGTCGACTCTTGATGAAGGGGCGGGTGATGACAAGATTGAGATAATGACTGACATGGCGGATGTGTTGGGAGAGACGGCTGCACAGGTGGCACAGGCGGCCCCGGTGGTGGGTGAGGTGGCAGCCGCGGCAGCGGACTCGTTCTTGCCTGTGGCTGCACTGCAATACGTGATTGATTATGTGCATACTTTTACAGGGCTGAATTGGTGAGGATGATTTTAAGTGAAGTTGTTGATATTTTTTATTTGTTTTACTTTATAATGTATTTGATTATGGATTTGACTGCGTTTGCTTTATGTGATTATGTATATGTTAAGATTCTTAAAGATTACAGAGTGCTATTTCTGAAATTGGTCGCGTTCAGGTGGTCTGCGATCGTTTTGACGACTGTTTTGATCCGTACGCTTCAACTTCCTCTTACAATTCATCAAATTAAAGCTACTACAAAATTCACTGTAAGTTGTGACATGATTTTTTCCCCATTTCTGTCAGTTTGTGTTACCATTCAATTGTGATTTTTGGCTAGAAGGTGGATTGACTCATTTCACACTTGTTTTGTCTATGTGTTCAATGTTTTATTACCTAGGAACCTTACTGTCTGGCTGAGCGAATAGCTAAATTTAAGTATATTTACACATGAAAACTTTGGCTGATTAAGTTATTTTCAGCAAACTGTCATATCTTTCCCTTTTATGCCCCATAGAAAGATCTAGAAGAGATAGAGATGTTGAATGTTGATAGACTATCTTTAGAAGAAGCCAAAGAAGATTTTGAGCTCGTTGAAAAGAAAGTAAATCTTGACATGCGAAAGAGATAAGGGAAATAAAAAGAAATTAGAAAAAGGTGAAGCATTGTGTCCTTTTCTTCTCTTGAAACACTTATGGTTAACTCAAAGAGTAAAAATACAATTTCTCTATTATTGATGCTAGGTTCTTTTCTTCTCTAGAAAGACTTATGGTTAACTCCATGTTTCGTTTGATACAAATAGAAGTCTCATTTGTCAATGCCTATGTTATTTCTATCTCACATTGCATGCTGTTTCCAACTGGTGCTTCACTTTCCTGCTCAGAATGGAAATATTTGCTGCTTGGGGGCAACATGGTACCAATGTGTATTCAAATTACTTGACAGCACTCTGCATCACCTGTGAAAATGCTTATTAAGTCTGCACGTGTTAGTATCCATAAACAAATTGAAGTTTTTCGAATTGAATATGTCGTTTATCTACTTTACTAATCCAAGTTTAATTTGAAAGATTGTTTTCACATGTACACTTCGATATTATGTTTCTAATTTCAGAAGTAAATGCATTGTTGGAAGAAGTTGTAGCAAACTAACTTTTAGAGACTTCTGTTTTAAACAAAAAAGAAACTAATATTTTCTATAATAAAGCATATTAAATTCCTCTGGCCCCTTCCTTCCCTTCTCGAAAACGCTGAGGGTAAAACATATTAGAAACTGATACATGAAAGAGAAACTTTAAGTGATCAATTGCAACGCTCCCTCTCTGCCCTTGTTGTTTGCACTTTCTTCTTCTGTTAAATCCCTGTGGTAGTATCATCTTTAACTCAATCGTGCTAATGCCCGCCTCTTTCTCTGATGCCAAAGTTATGTCTTATGATGCAGCTTATAAGGCCCAAGCTGGAGGAGATTCAGGAAGAAATGAAGAGTAGGGTATGTGCATTAGACTATTATTGGGTGCTGATGTGAATTTCTTCTTGATTGCTGGAATGTTTAAACCCAATTTTGTTGCTTCATATGGTTACACTTCTACTTGTTTAATTGCTTCAGATACTTGATGAATGCTCATTGGTTGTTTCCAGGATATGAGTCCTGCTGCTGTGCTTGAAGGTCAGGCAAAAATGGGAAAATTATTTAAGGAGTACGTAGCCTTTTCTTTTTCTAATTAAGAATTTATCAACCTTTCACTTTTATATAATTTATTTCTTCTTTTGGGTGGTCCAACTTTTCCATATTCATTTATAAGGCAGGAAGCTCCTCGATTTTGTAAGTCTTTATTGCACTTATTTCTGCCTTCAAATGGCCAAGAAGGAACACGGATACCGTATAGTTAGATTAGACCATATACACTGTTTAGATCCACCTGTCAGAATGCAGAGATTCTATCTACTTTACTCTACTTCTATGATATGCTTGCAGTTGTCTGCAGAGATGTCGGTATTATAGTATGCCTTCCTATTACTTGTTTTTTAGAGAAATCTTTTGGAAAAGTTCAAATGTTTTCCAGTATAACAATGTGAAGGTGACTAGGTGAGTAATGACTAATTTTGAGAAACAAATGGTGGGAAGCTTACAAAAATAAACTGGTATAATAAGATTAAGGATAACTAAATCGGATATTATTAGGTGTTAAGTATAGTTCATGGCCCAAAATTTGGAGTTCTTTCGAAATGACCTGAACTTCCGATTATTTTTAAAAACCTCAATCATTGCATGAAGTTCCAATTAAGCCTACCACCGAAAACTAGTGTCGGACATCTGAATCAGCTCGCCAGATTTTCAAGCGTGGAGTATACAATAAATGATGTGGAAACTAAACTGGCTTCATAATTGCACTCTTTTTAGTCAAAATGTAAGGGCGCTCCTTTTGCGAATATTACACGTGAGAATCCGGCTAGCTGATCTAGCTTTTTGGCGTTGGATCATCAGATGTGGGCCAATATTGAAACTTTATGCAAAGTTCAAGGTTTTTACAAAATAAAAGAAAGTTCAGGTCGCTTTTGTAAAAAGTACTCCAAAGTTCAGGCCATAAATTGTACTTAACCATATTATTAATGCAAAAGGAATGATAACTGAACAGGATTGGTAGAACAATCGGAAGAATCTAAATCCTTCTGTCCAAGCACAGTAGACGCTGTTCTCTAATAAAATCGTAGACGACCTTCTCGTAAGGAGATGGAAAGGACTGACGAGAACTATGAAGCCTAGTTATTATTATTATTATTATTATTATTAGTATTACTATTATTATTATTATTGTTGTTGTTTTTGTTGTTATGATGATGATCACTACTATTTGTATTTATTTTAAAATTCATGGATTAAAAATACCCCATTCACAGTGATTGTCGCATCTTTCTGTTACAGATATGGTGTTTCACCGTTCACCCCTTTAAAGGGACTTCTAATTATCGGACCTGTCTTTCTCTGTTTCTTCTTAGCTGTAAGATCACATTTCCTATAACTCTTTTAGATGATTCTTTCAACTCCCTCGTACATTTGTATTTATCCCTCAGTGTTTTCACTTATAAACTTTATGGCACTACTGCATCGTCACTTCCTGTACAGGTTGAGAACATGGCATTGAAGGTGCAATCATTCAAGCATGGAGGAGCACTCTGGTTTACTGATTTGACTACTCCGGATGCAATGTATATTTTGCCAGTTTTGACGGCACTGACATTTTGGATAACAGTGGAGGTCAGACACGTTAACTTTATCTTTGTTTGCTTGACAAAAATGTGTTCTTTTAGGCTACGGAAAAAAAAGAGTCTGAACCATTCTACTTGACAATATGAAGTGATATTAATTATTTTTGTATGCATACCATTTCCTTTTACTCAAGATCACACATGAATTACAACTAAGAAAGTTTAATGGTACGTCATATGTAGTGGAAAGTTAATTCTTTGAAATGGGAAGTTGCAAAAGGCTATTACAAATATTGATAAATATATACCCAAATCAATGTACATGTACATCTGATGTGAAGCCTACTAAGACTAAGATGCACGATTACTGCACTTTCCGAATTACATGCCACAGTAATGAAGCATTTCAAGATGTCAACTACATCATAGACTACAAATGGTATAAGTATTCATATGTCATTATTCATTAGTTTCTTCTATAGTAAGATTTTTATCAGTTACTAATATGTGGTTTTTGTGAGCCCTAACTGTTTTTACGAAGACTTGTTATCTTACTCATTATTCAAATTATTTAATAAACCATGGAACCTTAGCGAGGCTATAAGTAATTAAACGTCCATTTATTCATTTTTCACTGTATCTGATGTTTCTTGCAACTCCCCATTCCCCAATAATTGCTGCGGTTATTTTCTGTTCTACTCAGCTTTTATGTAGTTATCTTCTTTTTATCGCTCAGGGTTATGACGGGATCCTATGTTGTTTAATGTCACTTCCTTTTACTGTCAGATCTTACTGCTCGGTCCACAAATAAGACTTGTTTAATTTGATTAATAATCCCTTTTCAGTGTAACGCTCAAGAAGGTTTGGAAGGCAATCCAGCTGGCAATACCATCAAGAACGTCTCTAGAGTCTTTGCATTATTGACGGTTCCTATCACTGCTCATTTCTCGAAGGTATGTGGTATTGCATTATACTTCCGCTGAACTTGTGTATCTGCGTTAATTGAAAAATAAAATAAATCACACGCTATATCTACTGCATCATTCTCACGATGATAATTTGCTCTACTTTTTTTTGGAAAGAGATAATTTGTTGTACTTATTATGCACTCGCGTTATGGAATAGAAAGACATCATCATATAATTGTCTCTACAGCCTTCATACAATTTTGATAGCAATGCCTTCTAATTTCCTTCCTATGATCTTGATACACATAGGAACAGGCTGTTATGTCTTTACCGCTTTCCTACTTGCTTTTTCCTCATTGCCCTAATCTCTCTCTCTCTCTCTCTCTTCAGGCTATATTCTGTTACTGGATTACCTCGAATCTTTACTCCCTTGGATACGGATTGGGTGAGTTCTGTGTATGTATAACTGAGTAGTGTTTGATTTTCTAATTCTTTATAATTCTTGTCAAAATGATTTTCGTTTTCATATAATCTGCAGCCTTTAAAATAAAAATTTCCAAATTCTCATCTTTTTCGTATGGTTTGCAGTGATAAAAAAGCCTGAGGTGAAGAAGATGTTGGGAATCCCAGATATTCCACCACCACCGCCTTCGGCTCAGAAGCCCGGCCTCTCGTTTTTCGAGTCGCTGAAGAAGTACGCAGCTGCCCAGCAGCAGATGAGTTCTTTACCACCACCAACAGATAAGTCTCTATCTCCACCAGAGAAGTCTTCATCACCACCATCTGCTGATGAAACGTCGAAGCCGGGGAATCTGAAGTTACGGTCGCCGTCGTCGGCCCTTAGCCGGAGGATTAAGAACTTAGAGAAAGAGGTCAAGGGAAGGAAAAAAGGGAACAGGAGGTCTTCCGGGTGATGGAAAATTAGTAGAATCACGTGACCAAACAAATGTAGTTATTTTGAATAATGCAAATTTAATCTTAGTTTTTTTTTTTTAGGTAATTTAATCTTACTTTCTTAGCTACCATGTTTTGATTTGTAGAGGAGAAAGGTCGGAACAGTAATTTTTTGACTGATGGGTATAAGTTAGTGAATGAGGAAATCACCTGTCTATTTAAATATAAGTGATCTACACTTTATTTAATTATCAGAATAGTTTCATTTGGGGAATAAGTCCTCACTCATGACTTGTAACATTTTATCTTCATCCGTAATTTATTATTGAATCTTAATGTTTTTCTCTTATATATTTTTTTCGTTTGTTTCTCTATTGTCAATTATAATCTAATCTGGTATTAAGCACTTCTATATAGTGTTAACTATAGTTTGTGGCTTGGTCTTTGGAACGGGTTGCAAAAATTGCATGTTTTCAAATATTGCAAATATGATATGATCTTTGAATGTGAGTTACGAGTATGGCTTACGCTATATTCATATTGAAAATTCTAACGTAGAAGATTGAAATTTAATGTGAATATTCTAATTTATTTTGTAATTTATGTGAAAATATTTTTCCAAATAAAGGGAAAATACCATCTAGTTTATGTATTAACCCTTTAAAATATAAGCATTGCCGCATAGTTTTAACAACGAGTAAGTTAGCTCGAATGACTTATTTTAATTGCTATTAAGAGGTTGAAGTCATTTGACATGACCAACGATCTTCAATATTGACAGGACAAATTGAATTCTTGCTTTGAGGTGAACTTTTGAAAACTTCTATATACTAAACAAAATCACTTAGACTCCGTTTGGTATCACGGAATTGGGGGTTTGGAATTGGAATTGGAGCCATCAATTCCAAATCCATTGTTTTGTACAATAAAAATATTTAGATTTCGAATTGAATTCTAATTCCAAATCATCCAATTCCACAATTTGAATTCCATATTAAAGTAAATATTTAGAATTCCATATACCAAATGTGTGCTCACACACTCCCATTCTCTCTCTCTCTCTCTCTCACACACACACACACACACACACACACACACACCATCTCTCTCTCTCTCTCTCTTACACACACACACTTTTTCTATCTCTTTTACACACATGTCTCTCTCTCTTTTTCTTTCTCACACACACACTCACTCGCACACATACACACACCCTCTCTCTCTCTCACACACACGCACACACCATCTCTCTCCGACACACTTTTTTTTCTCTCTCTTTCTCTCTATCTCTCTCTCTCACACTCATCCACACACACACACATACCACTATCTCCCTCACACTCTTTCTTGTTTTTTTGGCATCTAATTTTTAAATTATATCCAATTTTTAGTCACTTCGTTCAAAAGTTTCATAATTTGTTCTTTAGACATTTTTAGAAAAACATAACATATTTATTCATTTGATGAAAATACAATTATTTTGATTTTTCATTTAATTTTCTACTGA
>JAYDZE010080281.1:0-24947 GCA_034509125.1 Monilaria moniliformis
CTGCTAATTGGGGCGACGATGAAGCCGGATCTAGCTCGGGAGTGGCCACCGAGAATCCAACTCAGGGTGCACCGCTTCAATTTCGAGATTATGTGAGTCGACGTGCTTCTCTCTGCGAAGAACGAGTTTGTGGCCAACTCCAACATATTCCTCTTTTTCCATCACCATTGAACATTCTTCATTCCATCTCTTGTCACTTTCTAGAACCTTATCGTCAAAAAGCAAATCTCACAGCGATACTAATAAACAATTTTCAATAACAGTAATCTTCACTAGACTTTTAGATGAATTCTTATTAGAAAATTAACAAAACACATATGTCTTTTTTTTAGATTAGATTTTTCATGCAAATTATCGGAACAACAAATGCCAAAACAAAACATATAAAATTAGTATATAATTGATTTGTTAAATACCTTCTCGTGTCATTTTGTCTTATGAATATGTGTATCATCTTCATGCAAATTATCGAAATCCAAATTTGAATTTGGATCAATGTTCGGCTCATTTGCACATAATGCTTCATCTTCATCATCGGATCCAAATATTTCATGCAAAATATTAATGATATTAGCCATGGACGTTTCTCTAACTCTAAAAGGGCGTAAGCACTTCACTCACTAATAAAACGCATGTAGGAAAGAAGGTTAAGTATACGTACACTAGTGCGTTCTTTGTTTTCAGTCAAATATTATAATAGAGAAACAACAAATATATAACAATATTTTATTCTACAATCCATGAAAAATACTAATATAAAATAATATTACATTCATTTGAATATACACTTGCACCGTTCAATGGTTAATTAAGATCTAATATTTTATATGTAACTGTTTCGGTAAACCAGAAAATAATAGTGACGTGAGATAAAATATGGTAATATTTTTAGAGTTAAAGTTGGAAAATTTTCAGATATTTTTTGGTAGCCTTAAAATTCCAAATTGAAGTTTCTGTAAATATTGTTGCTAGATTTGATTTACTGATAATTCGAACCTTGAGTGTGCATTATACCACATGACTATGTTCGAATATTGTAAGTCAAATATGTATAACAATAAGATTGTGGTCCAATTTTACTTAATTAATTAAAAAGTTCCTTGAATTTCAATGTCAATCATCTAATCTAACCCGGTATGGAGCTAAGTATTTTGGACAATAATATAAGGTACTAATTCCTCTTCTCATCTTGCAAATATGCTTTAATACAGTGAATGAGCAAACGTTATTGATGAATTTTGTGCGACAAGCTCCACTTAAAAAATGCTAGCAAATAATATTACTAGTAATATTGTTAACTGTGCTTCAAAGATATTTTAGGCATGTTTAGCATGATATCATATTGTATGTTATATTCTTGCTTTATTTTATAATATGTTCAAGAAGATCGCCATACCTACAATCCTGCATTCCAGCATTTAGCAAAAATCCAAATTTGCATTTTAAATATGTAGATATGAGAAATTCTTGAGAGAACGATCATGTGATCTTATGCCATGCCTGAACAGCACATTCTGTAATTATGTTTATGCCATAAAAATCTAGCCATTCTATGAACATATATATATATATGATGGAACACAAATTAGGAGTTCAATTGTCAGACTTTTATAGAATTACAAATTTAAATTAAGTTACGCAAATTAATTATCTATTTAAAATGTATTTAGCAGGCAGTCAAATAAAATTAAACGAGCTGCATGCTCCTAGAGTTCGATTAATTAATTTTTTCAAACATAATCTTTGGTTTGCAAATTGTTAGATTGCTTGCAACTTCCGTCACTCCACCAACAATTCAACCGTAGAAATCCTATAACTTATTCCGTCATACAGCTTGTCTATTGCGTGGACAATAAACTGGCAAGCCTAATAACCAGGCGGGGAATGAAAATAACAGCAGAATAAAACACAAAATATATTACACACACTAGGTGGGGGCGAGATTTTTCTGTGCTGGGAGGCTTATAATATTCTTCCCGCGCCCTTTATTTAAAGAAATGGTAGGCTAAACTAGGGATTCCTACGAGGATTAGGACTCTGCCTCCTAATAATCTTAATTTTGTTTCGTTTGTTTTTGGTTGTTTTTTCGATTTCTTGTTTTGGTTTCTGTTTCTTCATTTTTGTTTAGTTTCTGTTAAATTGTCTAGTGGAGAATCGTCTGTTTAATGGCTATTTTATTTGTAATTTCTAAGAGTCGCAGGACAATATATTTGTACTCTCTGTTAGTTAGGGAAGATGTCATCTGAAGCTAAAAATGGAAACAACATTCTTGGGGCAAACACCGCTGTTTCTAACACTACACAAATGGCTCCTATTTCGACCCCAAGAGTCATGCCACAAGCCAAAATAGCCCAACACGTTCAAAGGCTCAGACTTGAAAATGTTGTTCTATCTAAACACGTCAGGGGCTGCAGACTTCCTCACGAAGGATGCGCCTAATGTACCAGAGGAGGAAACAAACATTAATGTTCGTACTGATTATGATTCTTGGCATTATGGCGACTTATGGTGCAAGAATTATGTCCTGAACGGCTTAGATGATAACTTTCTTCTGTCTTTACCGGGACAAATACCTCCAAGGAATTGTATAAGGCGCTTGAGAAAAAAATATCGGGTCGAGGACGCCGGTAGGAAAAAATATGTAGTCACAAAATTCTTGGACTACATGATGGTGGTCACTTGTTCTATGGTGGCACAATTGGAAGAGTTGCAACTCATCATCCACAACGTCTAGTTCATCGTTGCGGCGATGATCGAGAAGCTTCATCCGTGCTTGATTGACTTCGTTGTCTATATTCGTGAAACTAGATGAAGCTGAAAGACCTCATTGTCTGTCTTCGTATTGAAGATGATAATAGGCGTTTCTTCAGATGCTAGGGGGTTGGATGACTCGAAGGCGAATCTTATCATGCGAATAGGTTCCTCGGAGAATTCTCGCACGAAAGCCAAATGGAAGCCATCAGTTGGCTAGAAATTTGAAGGCAATTGTTAAGAAAGAAGCCAAGATATGCGCACACCTTGTCAAGAGGGACTTCGACGAGGACGATTTGACTGTTGTGGTTTTCGAAGAGAAACACGTGAATAATCCAAGAGCTTGGTTCATGGCTCAGTGCATCAATGCATGTTTCTCAAATGGAAGTCAAATTTTAACCTACAAGCAAGTCGAAGGGAAGAACCTCCACATGCGCAACCAAGATTCGCCTGAAGTTGTTGACGTGGGAGAAGTGAAGCTCAAGATTACGTCTGGTCATGAGCTGAAGTTGAACGATGTGTTGCATGTCCCAGATATCCGGAATAACTAAGCTTCAGATAGCTTACTTGTAAGTCTCAAGTTAATTTTTATGTCTAACAAGTTTGTACTGACTATGTTTCGTACTTTCCTTGAGAATGATTATTCTCCATTGCATAATTCAAACTCAATGTAATGTTGGTGCACCAAGGAACCGAAACTAATGAAGAATAAAATAAGTTGCTGCTTCTTCTTTGAATACTTGCTTGATTTTATGTTATTGTTGATTGGGCTATCCAAATACTATAAAAGTTGTTATGTAAACTTTGATTACTTATGGTAAAATAATATTGATTTTGGACTTGTGCAAATTGTGGTGTTAATCACGTGGTTAAATATTTGGAAAAAAGTGGTGAAGCCTTTATTTATCAAAATAAAGAATAAGAATTTTCATAAGCGAGTTAAGTCTTATAATAGACTCTATGAAGAGTAGAAAATGTGGAAAATACTTTGGTTTGAAATGCCTCAAATGTGGGGCTATTTAAACATAGTAGAACAATAGATGTACAAGAGAGTGTGGAATCTGCTAAGCTGTAGAAGTGGAAGTATATTGCTTCTGCAGAACTGCTCAAGTGCAAAAATGTTGGATCGCAGTTGTGCAGGTCTAAATGGCAGGAGTATACTACTGCATAAGTGCAGAAGTTGGTCAACTTCTAGTGTCTCAGAAGTGCATAAGTGATCACTTTGGGCACTATAGCAAGGCAGAAATCTCGACTTCCCTCAGAAATCCTGAAGTTCAGACCTGACGGTACAGGTCTAGTTGTCTGCTGGTCTGGATGGTGAGACTTGAGTTTAGTCCTAGACTAAAGAAATAGACATGGCGTGCAGAAAGATGAACATATCTAATGTGCAGATCTAAAGAATGAGACCTAAAAGGTATATTCTTTCTATCGGTGTAGGGGTTGAGATAGACCTGTCTACGTAGGTCTTATTTGGAGACCTATTCAGACAAACCTGATGGTGTATTTCTCCAATGTGCATCTGATAAGACAAATTTGACGGTTCAGGTCTATATGGCACAACAGACTGTGCAGGTCTGAAATGCAAATTTGACGGGATAGGTCTTGTATGTCATGTTAAAGAGACTAAGTTCTTACAAACAATTAAATTAAGGAACGTTGAAAAGCTCAATGGAATAATACACTCACGATATTCCCAAATACGAGGAATGCCGATGCTCTTTTGGGTACGGACCACTTCAAACTCTATTAATCACTTATGAATCAAAATGGGTGTTTATGGCCAAAACGGATACAAACGTAAAAACTGACTAGTTTATAAGTAACATTGTGTCAATGTTATTGTCTCGGTATACACCAACGATGAATTGTTCAAGGTATCACGTCCATTAGGCCGCCGGTATGCACAATAGTATTGACTACAGTAAGTTCAAAGTCACAAGCTACATCTATAATTGCAAAGTTAATTCCCAAGAATTGAGCTTTGTGTATGTTTTTTTGCTTTTTTCTTCTCTTATTGGTGTTTGCAAGAAAGCTGTTTTGAGCTTGTAGGGCTCTAAATAATGTGGAGGATTGTTTGAAATGGCCAACCTTTGGCCTTTCATATGGCCAAAGCTTTTGGGATTTCGGTTGTCTGTAACCGCAATCGTCTTAATGGCGAGGACTTCCATGTCCCTCATTTAGGCCTATATATAGACGTGGGAGTTGAAGTTATAGATAGAACAAAGGCAATCTCTCTCCCAATCTCTTACACTCTCGTCTTTCATGTATTTATGATTTTAGCTATATTAGGAGCGTTGTTTACTCAGTTATCAAAACTCCGTCAAGTTCTCCAGTGCCTAACGGATTTGGGGTCGTTCTACATGCTAGAAGGAAGTCGATTTATTTTTTGGGGACAGTACGTCAATCCTTCATCACTAGTCGAGGCGTATATTGTCTTGCAGGAAGAGCGTTTATCCTAAACTCATATTACGGTCATTTGTTTCATTTCTGTTTCACTTGTTTTTGGTTATTTTTTCAGTTTTTTGTTTTCGTATCTATTTCTTTATTTTTGTTTAGTTTAGATTAAATTGTCTAAGTGGAGAGGTACCTATTTAACGGCTATTTTATCTGTATTCCAACACATATAACTATATACACCTTCCGAAAACTGAAATGATGTACTGGATGATTTTTCCATTGTTTAACTGATACTTTGGAGATTCACAAAAAAAATCAATAAAGAAATGATTTACCCTAAAAAACCAAGAGAGATTTTCCACAAAATTTGATATGAAAATTAAATTACTATTCTTATCAACCATAGGAAAACCGTAGAGGATTACTATTTGTGTAGGGATGAGCACTTGAACCGGCATCATGAAATCGGATAGACTGATTTCGGTCAACAGTTGATCCGGTTTCAGTTTGGCCGTGAAAGCTAAAATTGTATTAGGTTTTGGTAGGTTTCAATTACTGATGATTTGAGTTTAGATATAACTGGGACGACTAAAACCTAATTTCTTTATTTAGCTACTTTTTTTAAAAAAATATAGGTAAATATGGATAAATGCACAATCAAAAAAGAAGAAGAAGCAAAGTCGTATTGGCAGATTCACAAACACAAATCACATATGGGTCGTGGCCTCGCCATCGCCGCCCAGCCCTCACCCCGACCCCTGTCGGTTGTTACCGGGCGCCAATGGTTTGACTAGTGAGGCTAAAGTAAACTATATTTTCTAAAGCATCTTTCAACTTTTTTTTCCCAAGCCCAATAATTAATTATTTCTTTGAACTGAAGTAATGATGCCCAAACCTTATTGGGCTCAAGGAATAAAAAAACATTCTAGATCTCTTGTTGGGCCGCGTCTTCGGATGGCTTTCTTGATAGTGTTTGTTTTTAATATTTTATTCGTTTAATATCGAGTTCTTCCGTATTTAAAAAAGATAGAAAATAGAAATCAACAACTATATGGCTTATCATAGCTACAATTTTAGTAAAATAGGTTTAGAAAATATGGATTAAATTCCTAGATTAAAAAAAATGAATTAGTTAAGGCAGTACCATTTAATAGGAGTGTTTTAAATAAATTAATTGTCGTTATATGCAATCAAAATTAAAATAGAAAAGGAAAATGTAACCATCCAAAATATTTGTATTTACCTAAAAGAGGGTTATCCTATCAATATTGGGAAAACTGCCAAAACCATGGACTTACTACATACATGGCATAACCTCTATTTTTCTTTTTTCTTTTTGTGGAATTGATTTTTTTTTTTCTCACGGAACTTTTTTGTATGTAATGAATTTAAACTCAATATATTAACTGGTGAAGGGAAATTGGGAATTAAGGTCTATTTCATCGCCATGTATAGGTAAATGAAGCATCGTTCTTATTAATAATGTGTTGCATTTATTTTTATTAATTAATTCGTTTGATTCCTTATGTCAATATGAGATAATGAATGAGATCAATTTGTTTTGTTTTGATTTTTAAGGGTTTTGAGTATTCTTGTTGGAAAATAGAAATTGAAATGCGGAAAGATAAATATTCACGAGAATGATTTAAGAACTACATTGTGTTAGCTTAGATTAATATACTTTATTGTACTCAATTCTTTAAATAGAGTGAAGTGAAGACTTATAACTTAACTGAGGGCATCCACAATGGGTGTCTCACAGCTCGTCCCGGTGGGACGGGGCGAGCGCAAGACGAATTGCGAGAGGGGCGGGGACGGGACGCACGAGATGGAGAGAAATAGAGCGGCCTGTCCCGCCATGTGCCTCACCCCTTCACGGCCAATCAGAGGACATGTGTCTCTCAGTCACTGGCCCTGCGAGTGGGCATCATTTTGTCATCAATTTTTTTTAATTTGAAAAAATTGAAAATTAAAAAAAACGACACTTTTCATATCTATTCTATCTATAAATACCACACTTCCCTCACTCATTTTTCATACCTATTCTATCTATTTTTCTCTGGACTTCATCTTACTCATCACATTCTTTCAATTTCAAGAGCCAAAATGTCCGGCGAGGACAACCAAAATCAATGGCTAGATTGGTTACTTCGTGAGAGCTACGAGGGAAACACGCCAGGCTCTGCCCAATCGTCGACTTACCTATGTCGATGCCCCATGGGGATATCCATATGAGCTCCCCACCCAAGGGGCACATCCCAAAGAGCTCCCAACCCAGCAGTTGGACAACATTCTATTTCCGACAAGCCGACGGGCCACGACGTTCGAGTGGCATACACCTCGGACGAAACGAAACGGATCTTCGAGGTGTACGTCGACAGAAGAGAGGATCCCATCGTCCGAAACTAACAAAATCCAAGGTGTTTTGGGACAGAGTTGTCACTGCATACAACGCAAATAGACCGAAATCTACCCCGCGGCACACGGTGAAGAAGATTCGGGCTCATTTCAATCGAGTTAGCCCAGAAATCTCCAAGTTTTCCGGCATGTACAACGCCTTGGAGCAGGATTGGCCAAGCGGCGCAAGCGGGGTGTATATTCTGAAATCCACCATCCAAGTCTACCAAAACGGTATTGGCAAGCCGTTCAAGTACGTCACCACTTTGAAGAGGGTCTAAAACGTCGACAAGTGGGTGGGTGGCATAGATTCGGCGCTGAAGTGCACGAAGCATACCTCGAGCGGCCACTACTCCACAAGCAGTGAAGAAGGATCCGGAGGCACGAGCGAGGGGCCGTCCGGGGGTTAAGTCAAGCCTGTCCGATCGGAAAGAATGCGGCAAGGAGAATGGGAAAAACATTGGCCTCAAGCAGTGTGACACCTCAACTGGACCCAGAGGCGATGAAGGCAGCCAACAAAACGCTCAAGTACAACTTGTTGGCGAAAACATATTCCAAAGACACTAGTACTATGACGCCTCAACAATTGGAGATGCACTGGAGATTGATCAACAATCTCTAGAAGAATTTGGATATGGTGCCGAAGGATTAGTATTTTTAGGATTTTTAATTATTTAAACTTAGGAATTTTAATTATGTAATTTTCAATTTTCAATAATGCGTTCATATGATTTTAAATTATGTAATATTAGGATTTTTAAATTTTTATTTCTTTAATGAAATTCGCCTAGTTTATTAATTCAAAAAATTATTTTAATTAGAACATATAAATAAATATAAGAAATAATGAATGAGTTAAAATTAAAAGATGGGTCCCATAAATATTGCAATGGAAGGGATGATTAAATGATAGAGATATAGGTGTTGTCTCTTAGTTATGAGATGGGATAAAAAGTATTATGGGGCCCATGAATAGTTGATGAATAGTGTAAGAGAATGGATGGTTAAGGGATGGGGTTGTGAATGGCCTAAAACCCTAAAAGATAAACACTATCAACAACTAAAGACTATCGACAACTAACTAGATTGATTTTTCTTATCTTGGCAGATTCTTCCTTGATTCTTACCTTGATATTCTCTTTATTCCAACACTCCCCCTTAAGTTGAGTATCAGAATTTCTAATATTTAACTTGCGATGATCTTCAATGTGGATTTGTTTGACAAACAATTTATACTCATATTCAGGTGTTCTTCGATTTTGATAAATAGTTTAGGCTCTCATTAAGGAGCTCTTTAATTTTTGATTTATAGTTTAGGCTCTCATTAAGGAGTTGCTTCATTCTTCATTGAAAGTTTATGCTCATTTCAATGAGTTGCTTCATTCTTCATTGAAAGAATTTAGGCTTGTTTCAAGGAGCTATTTAATTATTATGTTGACATTTTGGACTCGTGTCAAGGAGCTCTTTAGTTTTCTGTTGATGGTTTTGAATCGTGTTAATAAGCTCTTCAATTTTCGATTTATAATTTTAACTCGTGTCAATGAGCTAATCAGACAGATTTAATTCGTGTCGACGAGCTAATTCAGAAAGTTTTAACTCGTATCTAGGAGCTAATTTTTTCTTCTTTTTTCTTCAGGTTTTGCAAAAGACATTGGGTCTTCTTGCAATTATTCAAGAACTAGAGGTTGTTCTGAAATTTTTCGTTAATTGTGAGGTCTGATTGTAATTTTGCAGATGTTGAAAGACCTTTCTGAGATTTATCTAAACTCTAAGGCTTTACTTAAATCCTTCGAAAACTCAGGGACTAACTTGCAATTTTTAAAAGAATGAGGACTTGTTTTTTAATTTGCGAAAGATAGAGGACCTTGTTGTAGTTTATCTAAAATTGGATGGCCATTTTGAAATTTATCAAAAGACCTTTTTATTTTCTTCATTCTCACATTTTCGGTGAGCCTTAGCCTTCATGGATGGAGCCCCCGTCACTCTCTCTAAAGTGTAGCGCCTTTTCGAGCTTCCGTTCCTGGCACCGCAGCTGGAGACTCTTCCCCTTCGGTACTCTTTGTCACGACGGAGGGAGTAGACTCTCTTCCGTGGTCCCATTTTCTCGTCATCTCTCTCTCTCACCAAAAACTCCAACTCAGCTGAAACCCTCTCATTCTCCATAGATTCCGGCGATTAGCCCTTTCTTTCGAACGGAGCTATTGCCAGTTCGTTGCTGACACTAACGTCACCTTGCTCCTTCTAGATAGAACCGACCACCAAGCCACCGCCTCCTTTGGTTCTTTGTTTAGGAAACAACCAAGTCTCCATCTCCTCGGCAATGACTCTCTCAAATGAAACCCTCTCATTCTCCATGGATACCGGTGATTAGCCTATTTATTCGAACGGAGCTGCTGCCAATTCGTTGTTGACAACAACGTCGCCTCGTTCCTTCTAGATGAAGCTAACGACCAAGCCACCGCCTCATTTGGTTCTCTATTTAGGAGACAACCAAGTCTTCGTCTGCTCGGTAGTAACCTTTGTTAGCAATCCAAGTATCAATGAATGATGATATATTGAAGAAAATAGATTGATTAAAACCAAAATTATTTGGTAAACATTGTTGCCTTTAATATCTTGTACAAGCTATTTTAAAGGGGATCATATTACCGTGAATGTAATACACAAGTTGAACACAAGAAGAGGTCCCTAAACTAAATATCCATGATTGGATTCTTCAAGTCTTCATCGTATCAGAGTGGGCGATGATCCGAGGAACTCATAAACGAGTTCATCATTGTTCCATTTGATCCGTGTTTCCTGCAAACCAAACCGAAATGTCATAAACCAAACCAAAACAAACAGAACAAAAAGAGCTGAATATGAGGAACCCAAAGAATGTGTTTCTTGCAGTAGAATTGGACGGCCACAACTACTGGGCTAGACTCATGAGGGTAGCAATAGGAAATAGATGGAAACTTAGCCACATCATATGAATACCACCGCCTCCATCTACTGAGGATGAAACATACTACAGATAGGAGGAAAACGACCTTACGGTACTGTCATGGCTCATCACCAACATGGAAGCCAAACTTATGACGAATTTGACACATCATTAGACAGCCAACGCCATGTAGGACCAGCTAACTATTACATACGGGAGTGGAACAGATCCCTTCCATATCTACGACCTAGAAGAGAGGGCAAACAAGGTCACCCAAGGAGAACAGACCACCAAAGATTTTTGGAATGAGCTCCAAGAAATCTGGCTAAACATCGACATTGGACAGCCGAGCCCTTTGCAATGCTGCGAAAAGAGGATAGGGCAACACAAAATTCTCATCGAAAACAGGAGATTGTTTCAGTTCCTGTCAGGCCTCAATGATCAATATGATAGCATCCAGAGGGACATAATCAAGTTTCATCCCCTTCCCTCAGCAGAAGTCGCCTTCTCCACCGTGAGGAGAGAGGCCGCACAAATTCAGATACTAAATCCAGCTACCTTCTAGACTCTCTCACCGGGACAGCCAATCAACTCATCATCGAGAGACATCGGCGTGGGGTTTGGAGTTCGGCCAAGTGGACCGAGAACAGGGCAGAACAAGCCACCAGCGGGCAGAGCCCCGCCTTACTCAAGCGTTCCATCATCGTGAGGACGAGCGAAAATCGACAAGAGCAAGCTCTATTGCACGTATTGCGGCATGACAAAACATACGAAGGAGTCATGTTTCCAGATCGTTGGCTATCCAGATTGGTGGGACAACCGAGCACCAACTGCGCGAGGCAAATCGGTGGTTGGCATAACAGACCGAGAGGGATCTGAAGCCACCGCCGTGACGAGCAGCTCGGAAGCTACCGTCCCCAGCAGCGGCAAACAGTCGGTGGTGCAGATAGGAAAGGAGACGGCTAGGGCTCAAATGTGCAAAGTTTTCTAAGGTAAAGGGTTTGGTTATCAGCCAAACCCTTCCATTTCTCTCTATTTACATAAGGAACCCCATCATTTGCATGTTAAACCCCCAAACTATGCTATTCTTACAAATCAATCCCCGCCTGCTAGTAGGACTACATGTGCGCCCCAAAAATTTGTATATTTAGATTTTAAGCCCTTTATTTCCAATACCCCCATACTATGTGCAAATAGATTCCAAATTTCAGAAAATGACTGTGACACTGCTATTGCTTGTCAAGTAAAAAATATGGATGGTTTGAAAGAAAAATGAGGGATTTTTTATTGTGGGGCAACATACACCATGACCAATAATAGAGCTGATATTGTTGGATTGTCTAAATCAGTTCGAACCCATGTTCAGATTGCTAGTGGTGTACTTGCCCTTGTGAAAGGTGCAGGAACCGTTCAAATCTCTCCAACATTGAGAATTTCCAATTGCCTATATGTTCCCACTTTATCACATAAACTTATGCCCATCAACCACGTGATGAAAGAGCTCAACTGCACTCTTCTAATGCATCCCCAGTTCTATTATTTGCAAGATACTAGGACGAAAGTGATTATTGGGCATGACACTGAACGACATGGCTTGTACTACGTAGATGAGATAGATCGACAAGGAAGTGTGATGTTGGCTCACGGGTCCGTTGATCAGGATGCGTGGTTATGACATCATCGTTTGGGGCATCCTTCATCCGGTTACGTCAAACTCCTTTTTTTCTCATTTAGTTGTCGATAAAACTTTTCATTGTGAGACATGTGTTTTGGCAATGAGCCATAGACAAATTTTAGACCAAACTTTACTAGAGTTGACTCTGTTTTTACTTTAGTCACTCAAATATTTGGGGCCCTTCTCCCGTTGTTGGAGGACACGAATTTCGATATTTTTGTTATTTATTAATGATGCATGTGTATGACATTGGTGTATTTTTTGAAAAACAAGTCTGAAGTTTTTTCAAAATTGGCACATATTTTCCATATAATTCATACACAATTTCAAAAGAAAAATCAGATTCTCTGATCTGATAACGGGGGGAGTTCATTAACTCGTCTATGAGAAACTTTTTTGTTCGGAATGGTCTGATTCATCAAACCTCATGTCCCTATACACCAGAACAAAATGGTGGTAGCAGTACGAAAAAGTCGAATAGTCCTCGAAATGACCCGGGCCCTTTTAATTGAATCTGGCATTCCCAAATATTTTTGGCCTGAAGCCGTAGCCACCTCGGTTTACTTGCTTAACCGACTCCCCACCAGAATTCTAAATCTTCAAACACCTCTGTATAAACTGTCAACTCTTGCCCAGATCCCTGCAGCCCTGTCTCTTCCTCCTCGAGTCTTTGGTTGCTTGGTGTTTGTTCACATTCCCAAAGACGAGTGCACCAAGCTCTCACCCTGTGCAGTCAAATTCATCTTTATGGGATATGAGATTTCAAAAGGGGTATAGGTGTTATGATCCTCGAACTCGCCAAGTTCTCACTACAATGAACTGCAATTTCTTAGAATCTGAGCTTTTCTACCACACCCTACTTACCAGTCAGAGGAAGAATTCGGGAAGATTAGACTCCCTAAGTTGGATGTCAATCCCGAACCATAACTCCATGGTGGACCCACATGACCCAATTAACGCTGCCATCGAGCTCAACTCTGATCTTCTTGTACAAATCGTGGACACTAGTGACACCAATTCGCCCCCTCTCCAATCTGGTATCTCCAGAGGTGCATTCTGAAACTAAACCCAATAATACTACTGATTCTAATTCCATAGAACAAGAATCATATGTAGATGCAGATACAAGAAACTATGTTCTTCCCCCCTCCCAATGTCTAATAGAGGGATTTTCCCTAAGAGATATACACCTGAAAGAGGTGGACCTAGATTTTGATATTCTAGTGCTATTGTTGCTAAATGATGTCTTAGTGACACAGCCAGGGCCTTTGAAGCTACATTACCTAAGGAGGAGGAAATTCCACAAACCGTGGAACGTGCACTTTAAATCAAGCACTAAAGGGAGGAAATGCAAGCAGAGATGGACGCCTTATTATTGAATCACACCTGGGATAAATGTTAACTCCCTGAAGGAAAGAAACCAGTAGGGTGCAGATGGGCCTTCACCATCAAAATGAGACCAAATGGGTTTATTGAGAGGTACAAAGTTCGCTTAGTAGCCAAAGGCTACACTCAGACTTATGAGATTAACTACTTAGAGACATTTTCTCTAGTAGCCAAGATGAACGTAGTCTATGTGCTTCTTTCTATTGTTGCCAATCAAGATTGGCCCCTCCACTAGTTCGATGTTACAAACATTTTCCTCCATGGAGAGCTTGAAAAGAAGGTATACATGGAAGCTCCTCCTGGATTCTCGTCGTAGTTTGAGGAATGAGAAGTATGCCTACTGAAGAGGACATTATATGGATTAAAACAGTCCCCAAGAGCCTGGTTTGGACGATTCACAGAAGCAATGAAGAAATATGGCTACAGTCAAAGTAACTCAGATCACACTCTAAACCTGAGGAGACAATGAGGGAAAATAACTTATTTGATCATCTATGTTGACAACATGATCATCAAAGGAGATGATAACGAAGAAATTGGAAACATAAAATCCAATTTATCAAGGGAATTCGAGATGAAAAATCTAGGAGCTCTGAAGTATTTTCTTGGTGTAGAGATTCTCCGATCTGGAAAAGAAATTTTCATCAACCAGAAGAAATACACATTGGATCTCCTCGCCGAGATGGAAATGATGGATTGTAAGCCTACATATATCCCAATAGCCCAAAATCATCAACTCCAGATAAATGAAGGGGCACAATTGGCTAATAAGGGAAGATACCAGTGCTTTGTGGGAAAGCTGATTTATCTCTCACACACCCAACCTGATATTGCATACGCAGTAGGGATTGTTAACCAGTTCATGCATTAACCTCAGTCTGACCACCTGGAAGATGCACTGCGCATTGTTAGGTACTTAAAGGGAACCTTTGATTACGAATTAATGTTCGGAAACCATGGGCACTTAGAGGTGTATGAATATACAGATGCTGATTGGGCAGGAAATCCGATGGAGATGAGGTCTACATCAGGATACTTAACCATGGTCAATGGGAATCTTGTTACTTGGAGGAGTAAGAAGCAGAAAGTTGTAGCCTTATCCAGTGCAGAAGCCGAGTTCAGAGGAATTAATAGTGGTTTAACAGAAGTTTTGTGGTTGTGAAAATTGTTGGACGAACTTAATTTATCTCCTGCAGGAACATGCCAATTATTTTGCGATAACAAAGTTACGATAAGTATCTCAGAGAACCCGGTCCAGCATGACCGGACTAAACATGGTGACATGGATCGACACTTAATCAAGGAAAAGATTGAAGCATGTATTGTGACTTTACCTTCGATCTGAAGATCAATTGGCAAATATCTTAACCAAGGCAGTAAGCTACAAGAATTTGGCAAGTTAAATATCGGTAACCCCGTTACTTAACTTGAGAGGCGGTGTTAGCAATGCAAGAATCAATGAAGGGTGATTTATTGAAGAAAATAGATTGATTAGAACCAAATTAAAACATGTATTTTTTGTAAACATTGTTTTTTTTAATATCTTGTACAAGCCCTTTTAAAGGGGATCCTATTACCATGAATGAAATACACAAGTTGAATACAAGAAAAGGTCCATAAACTAAATATCCATGATTGAATTCTTCAAGTCTTCAACCTTCTATGTCTTCTCTTCCCGGTGACAGCCTCGCCATTGTGTCAGTCACTTTCTTGATTTGAAGATGAATCATTCGGCTGGATAGTTCCTCCCCCCCTCGGCCGAGCAATTCCCTCTCTCTGTTTTGTTGACGGGTTTTGTTATTTTAGCGGCCCTTTTCCGGCAGCCTCAGCTTCCCCTTTCAGGCACCTCGGATTTTCCTGTTTTGTTGTTGTTGCACTTCTCCTTTCCGACACCTCGGTTTTTCCTTTTCGGCGGCCTTGACTTTTCTTTTCGGTGGTGTTCCTCATTTCCTCTTGTCCGGCAGTGTACTTCATCTCCCCCTCCGCCGAACAGTCTGTTGTCGCCTACTTCTCTATTTTGACGACCTTTTTCTCACATCGAAAATCGACGGCCTAATATTCGGCCTTTGTTCTATGTCGTCGGCATTTCTCCCCCTGTGGTGGACACTCACATGGTCAACAGTTTTTATTCCTTCGTCCGATGACCAAATTTTCGGCAATCTTCTTTACTTGAAAAGATCTCTTGCGATTTTGTGCTTTGGCTGAATTTGGATTTTGTAATTTGTTTTTGTTCGAGTTTGGAATAGATTGAAAATTTTGGGTTAGCTGATTGGTTTTTACGGAATGGATTGAATGTTGGAATGAATTGGCTTCAAGAATTGAAAAACGGTTATGCCGTTTGTTTGTTTTTCATTGGTGGTTTTTTTTGGATAGATACGGCTAAGTATTGGAACAAACTAATGAATAAATTTTTGATCGTTAGCTGCTCTCATATCATGTTGGAAAATAGAAATTGAAATGCGGAAAAATGAATAAATACGGGAATGATTTAAGGACTACATTGTATTAGCTTGAGTTAATTTACTCTACTGCACTTAACTATTTATATAGAGTAAAGTGAAGACTCCTAACTTTACTGAAACCCTAAAATATAAACTTTGTCAATATCTAAAAACTATTGACAACTAACTAGATTAATTCTACTTATTTTGGCAGATTTTTCCTTAATTCTTGCATTGATATTCTGTTCATTCCAACAACCCCTTGTAATTCCTCTTGACAACGATTTTTCTCAATAAAAAAAAACGAAGATTAATTAATTCCTAGCTAGAGACTAATTACGAGAATATCTTGAATTAATTAAAGTAGAATATATCTAACGGATTTTTCTTTGGTAACGGTCTCTCTCTCTCAAGGACAAGCACCCATGTCCCTATGTAGTAGGGTGGTTCAGCGTACGGGAGGAGGGTGAATTTGGCAGATTCAGAAATTAATTATTATGTAATATATAATTATATAATATTAATATATGTATATATGGATGGTGAAGAAGAGTACAAGCTTCTATTAATCTTTGCTGGAGTTTGTCATAAATGATTAGATTATGAAATATACCTTTTTATTTCCTAGGTTTATTGAAATATTAGCCCATACAGCCAAGCCAACTCCAGAAATAGGGATGTGAATGTGACATTTGATTTCTTAGGGTTGAAGAAAATCATTGCTATAAGTGGGAAAAGTTGAAGTTAAAGTTCCCATGCATCTAATTTTAGGCATCAAGAATTTACAACCATATTCCATGCTACCTTGCTTAAGCAAGAAAGGAAATAAAAGTCGTGCATGCATGGGGATTAAGAAATGTGTAAACAAGAGAGATAGAGAGAGAAGGAAAAAACTATAAATTTAATGCATGGATATGCCTATGATTAGTAGGGTGGTGTAAGTTTGTTTGTACATTCATTTTCATATTATTTGGTAGACTATATTTGATTTAATTTATATATAGTTTCAAATCGTTTGAAACTTGTGTGGGTGGATAACAAAATGTACATAATCTATGCATACATGTACAAATGCCGATATACGGATAATGAACTAATTAGGCAATCCTACCCATTTTTTACTTTGAAAAATTCGTTACTACTACGACGGAAAGAAGTAGAACTAGGCGATCGGAAATTAGTGTGACTATATCTGAGGACGAGCTAACTCCGTCGTTACAGTATCTAATTGAGTCGAATAGTCGTAGTCGCTATTCCTTCGCAAACCTAGTTTTACGACGGAATTGATTGATCAGACGGCGGGAAATTTTGTCGCTAGACCCTTTTGTTGGTGTGTGTGTGTGTGTATCTTAATTATGTAAAAAATTTATAACAACTGGTTTGCTAGCTTAGTGTGGTGGAGATTCCTTGATATACTTTAGGGTTGAAGATAACGCTACGTACACAAATTTGTACCTAAATTAGTGTTATTTTATTTCTACAAAAAAAAAAAAAAGCAATGCACTTTATTCATTCTCTATGGTTAAGAGTCATTTCTAGTCACGTATCAAGATATTCTTGACTATCATATAATGGCAATATAGCAATAGTGTATACACCATAATCACCTTTTTAACAAAATTCTTCCCGATTTCCAAAAATCGAATGTACAATTATCAACTTTTGTACACAGTCATATTTTAATCAAACAAAGATCAATGAATAATGGTCCCACTAACTACATTAATGAAATTTATTATGGTACAACCACGAAATCACATCCACAAAAATATATCTAATTCTTTCTTTTTTAATTTCTTTGAAGAAAAGGATAAACAGCAACAGTTAGATGGGCCAAAAGCTATAATCTTTTATTCTAAAAATCTGAAAGTAACACTCCATGAGCACCAAAAACTTATATATTTCACCTCAATGTAAACCCTATTATTATCATATATATACATTACCGATTATATCAACTTCCAATTTCATGGAAGATTAGGCAGAACCTCCTCAAACCTTCTTTCTTACAAATGAATTCATCAAACCTAGAAATCCTCAATAACATGGCATCATTTGAAGGCTTCAATGTTAGCACAAATAATGTTCATGGCATCATGTCTTTATCCAATCAAGAATTCTCCGATCATCATCACCACCAACAACAACAAACTCAGCTCCCAATTTCTTACGATGATCAAATCCTAAGGTCAATCGGGCCTAACGGACCGGCGTTCAACCCGATGATGGCCCATTTCTTTCCACCGGGCCACGGATGCAACGACAACATGAACGTGGCGATGAATTCATCTCCTTCCACTTCTAATGCTGGTTTTCTTGCACTAGACAAAGTTAATAAAGCACAGGTATTTATTCTAATTTTCTTATGTTCGATTACAAAAAAGATGACCCTTTTGTTTTCTTACATTAATTAGTACTTTTGTTTTTGCTTGATTTTATGATAGAATGGGAAGAAGAGAAAGAGAGTGAATGAGAGGGAAACTCAGAAGCCTAAAGAAATTGTTCATGTTAGAGCGAAGAGAGGGCAAGCCACTGACAGCCACAGTTTGGCTGAAAGGGTATATTTGTACTATTCTATGATTTATTTCTTTTTATCATTATTTTTCAAGAGTTAGATTTTGTATGAAGTTGACAATAGTTGTTCTTTTTTTTTTCTTTGCTTGTTTAATTGGTTGTTTGACTAGTTAAGAAGAGAGAAAATAAATGAGAAATTGAGATGCTTGCAAGATCTGGTTCCGGGGTGTTATAAGGTAATTAATTAATATTGATTTTTTCGACGTAAATATTTATTTCATTCAATTTCGCAAGTTCTATGATTATATTTCTTCTTCTAGTTTATGTTAATATATTGAAATGAAATAAGTGAAATTTAAATTGTCTGCAGACGATGGGAATGGCTGTGATGTTGGATGTGATAATTAACTATGTACGATCGTTGCAAAACCAGATTGATGTAAGATATGTATATATAGATATGTATGTGTATATATATGTATATTATATATATATATATATATATATATATATTTTAATATATAATGAAATTTCCAGTCCAATAGTATTTTTCCGGTTAATGATGAATTTTCTTTTGTATTTAGTTTCTATCCATGAAGCTGTCTGCAGCAAGTTTATTCTACGATTTCAACTCATGTGAAGCTGAAGCCATGGAAGCACTACAGGTGAATACTCTCTCTCTCTCTCTCTCTCTCTCTCTCTCTCTCTCTCTCTATTTTAGTGCAGACACACTAATATAATTGATTTTATCCATACCAATCAACTGAAATAGACGTCCTAGTTTCCTTAGTTATTTCATTCAATGAAAGTTGACTTAGATAACATCTTGTCTAAAAAGTGAAATGAATAAGTATATAAATTTATTTATTTATTTTTAATATAGGGAGGCACTGCATATGAAGGTGGAGAGGCGATGGAGAAACTTGTGGGAGAAGGATATGGAGGAATGTCCCAATTCCAAAATGCTGCTAATTGGCCTCTTTGAATTTGAGTTTTGATTCTCATTATTTATGTTAGAAATGTTTACTCCATGCAAACACATGCAAAACCTCTTATTTTCAAAATAAAAGAAAGAAAAAATCGAGAAATGAGAGAGAGATGTCTGGCATGATTGACAATATAGTATATATGTTTGCTTCAAAATATATCTAGCTCTCGAATTAATATTGATATCGTTCTACAGTTTTATTTCTTATTAATAATCAAGAATCAACAGTATTGATGCATTGAATTATAATGTGATTGAATCACATTGACTATGTACAAGAGCACGGATGCAGAAAAAATCTCTAGTGAGGGCTATGTTTTCTATATATTTAATTCGAGTATATATTTTTAGCCGATTCAGAATATTTATGGGGGCTTTTGCATAACAATTTACTCAAAAGTCGGATAAATTTGAAGAAATTATAAAGGAAGATAATTTTAAAAAAAAATAGGCTTATATATATATATATATACACACACACTGTAATACACATATGTGTGTGTGTATGGGAGAGAGGGAATCTTGATTATTCTCGAATTGTCCAAATACTAGGATGTTATAACACAGTAGTCGTGGGTGCATGAATTGGACATTCAACAAATGATGTTAGTTCATTTTCATATGCATGCAGTGAAAATAAATAATTTAGGGACATAATCTCCACTTCGACTAACGATGTTTTTGGTAATGAAGGATCTGTGGCCCCGCTGATAGATTTAAGGATAAGCAGCACTTTGAATAAAATATCTTAATTCAATTAATTTGGGGAGCCTTCAATCATGAAAATGATGAAATTAAAATATAAAAAAATAATTTTCATAATAATTAGAAAAAGGTCATAATTGTCAATAGCGTGTAAGCGCACTTTGGATGAATTCAATATCTTTCAAACTAGACGACTAATGAGGAGTCGGTCTGCAATTAGGGTTTCTTCCCTCTGATTTGGGGATTTTTGTTGGAGGAGGCAATTATAATATTTTAAACTTAGGAGATATTTTTATGCTAACTTTTATTTATTTTTTAGATTTTCGATGATCTTTAATTTAATTCCAATTTCCAAATTTGAATCGAATGGGTTTTCCAGGTTGTGGAACTCGCTTATTTAACGGGTAGCCTCTTTCTCATAACGTAATTAAAAATATATATACTTAAGTTAGACTTGTTCAGGAGCCTAACAGCGACGTTCATTAGTGGAAGGCCCAATTTGAATAACTTTATGGGCTCAAATCTACACACTATACATTTTTCTGAGCCCAGTTTCTAATTATTTCTGACCCCAAATTAAATATATTTACGTGAGATAATTTGTTCACAAGGAAAATCATGTAGGAAACAACCAAAATACTACAATATATTTCAGAACTTTTATAATTAGCTAGTAGACCTTTTGGCAATGGATAAAATATTGGTGACTTACGGCATGACCAATTCGACAAGGTTAATTTAATTGCTTAATACAATACAATTGGTAAAATAATTCCCCTTCAATCAATAAGTTGAAGGTCAGAGTGCGTAAGTATAAGTGTATATGAGTTATAACTTCAAAATACTTGCTTTCAATTGAATTTGGTAATTAACATCAAATCTGGTTAGTTTGGGATGTTACGTATGCATTAAACATATATAGTCAAAGGTTTGCATTAAAATTAAGGGTTTAATTAAACCAAATTTAACAGAATTTATTAAGATGTGGCATATACGTTTTGGGTAAATAAAATATAATGTCAGCTGAGGTGTGGTTAATGTTCAATATATTTAGTTATCTAACTGATTTACTCTTTTGTCAGCGAAGTATTTTGTATTAAAGTAGACATATATGAGTTAATCAGTTATTATTGCATAAGTTGTAGCATCTATTATCCTAATCAGTTTCGACATATTCAAGTTCAACCCTTATAAATCCATTCTACATGGTCTCTTCTTTCGAAACAAAACATCTGATTATTAAATATTTGGCATGCACAAAATGACCAATCACATTATTCTTTTTCCTCTCTTACTAATCTCAACATATTTTGCGACGACGGTTTCCACATCTTACACCCCAGTTCGTACCCAAGTATCCAAGTCTCTCAACAAAACCATCCTAAACCGGAATCTACACGATCTATTCGAGACGAGCCTTAGGGAAACCCTAGCCCATGCTCAAAATGCCCACCAACTCATTTCAAACATGGATGTAACTTCCTTCGACGATCGAGCCAGGACGGCTTGGAACGACTGCAGATATCTTTACCAAGACTCGATCGATCAACTCAGTCGATCCATCGCCTCCAAAAACAACCACCTCGATGTGCAAACATGGTTGAGCGCAGCAATTGCCAATGAACAAACATGCCAAAATGGATTTCTTGATTTTGGCTTGCCCTCTCTCTCCTCACAGTCCTTCTCTCTCCACCTAGCTAATGCTAACTTGTCTAAGTTCATTAGCAATGCACTAGTCATCAATAAGGCCATATCTTCAACATCTTGCTTAGCTAAACAAAAAACAAACCGGCGATTATTAGCCCATGGTTTCCCTCAATGGGTTTCCACCGCTGACCGGAAATTGCTCCAATCTTCCGGTGATCAAAAAAGTGCCGCCGATATAGTGGTGGCGCAAGATGGTTCCGGCAGCTATAAAACCATCTCTGAAGGCTTAGCTGCGGCTGCCAAAATGAGTGGAACCAAGAGAATTGTTATGTATGTCAAGAAGGGGACTTACAAAGAAATTGTGGTGGTGGAGAAATCTTTGAAGAATTTAATGCTAATTGGAGATGGAAGTGATGCAACTATTGTTACCGGCAGCAACAGTGTCCAGAATGGCTTCCCAACATTTCGTTCTGCAACTTTTAGTAAGTTAATTATTACCCTAAATAAACATGTTCGAATTTTATAACAATAAGATTCTGATGTGGCCAACTTACATAGGATCTTGTTTCTAAGTGAAAAAAGAAAGCTCACGATTAAAGTATAATTAAGAAAAATTTAAATTTTCACCTAATTAAAAAGTAGTTATTAAACTCAACGAGGTCTGAAAGTTTTTGGCTAATTTAAAATTTTGTTATGATTTAAAATATTTTTGGATCCACCCAACCCTATACTTTACTTTTACTTTTTTCTAAATGATCGAATTATGACTTGCTCTATTTTTAAACCTATAACGCAGGTGCCTTCGGTGATGGCTTCATCGCCCGGGGTATCACGTTCGAGAACACGGCCGGAGCCGACAACCACCAGGCGGTGGCGCTCCTCTCAACTGCAGACAACTCGGTTTTCCACGAGTGCAGCTTCAAGGGCTACCAAGACACCCTCTACGCCCACTCCAACCGCCAATTCTACCGCGACTGCGATATCTACGGCACCGTTGACTTCATCTTCGGCGACGCCGTCACCGTCATCCAAAACTGCAACATCTACTTGAGGCAGCCTTTGCCCAAGCAGAAAAACACCATCACCGCCCAAGGCCGGAAAAACCCCGACACGAATTCCGGTATCGTTATCCACAGCTCGCGGATAACGGCGGCGCCCGGCGAAGCTCCGGCGGAGAATTATTTGGGGCGGCCGTGGCAATTGTATTCGAGGACGGTGTTCGTCATGTGTAATATCGATGATTTGATTGCGCCGGCGGGGTGGCTGGAGTGGGAAGGTGATTTCGCTTTGAGCACTTTGTATTACGGCGAGTATATGAACACCGGCGGCGGCGCCGACACCAGTGGGAGGGTGAAATGGCCGGGATTCCACGTCATCGGTAGCGCAGGTGAAGCGGCGGAATTCTCGGTGGGGAAGTTTTTGGCCGGAGATTCGTGGATTCCGGCGACCGGTGTGCCGTTTGATTCTGATATCTGAAAATTTAGGGATTTGGATGCAGAATTAGGGATCCCCAAATTTTTTTGAGTCTGTTGTTAATTTCACTATTTTAATAAATTTTATATTTTAATTATTACATAATAAAAAATTAATTACTACTTGAACTAAACAAAATTATATAGCTTAATTGTGGAATAATAAATTAAAAAGTGAATATTTTTCTTTTCTTTTCTTTTTTCCGAAGGAAGTGGATATTTATATTGGAATTTATAATGTGACTTCACTTATAAAGAAGAATGAAATCACCGAATTGAATTGTATATAAAAATTATTTCATGTTTATACCAGGTTAACATTTATACACAAGCACCATCTCCACATAAAGCCCAATATATTTCTTTATTATCAAGCCTCAAATTTGATTGTATGTTTGACATTCATCAATATGTGCTGAATATTTTTCATTAATTATTAATTTTTTTGGTGTTGAAGTACAATTATTAAAGGGGCTTTAACATCATCAACTTCTTGGCCATGTGATGATTAATTAATGCACAATGTGGGTATAGAATAGTGATTCTGTTTGTTGGACAAGTAAGGAAATCCATATAGCAGGAAATGTATATTTAAGAAATAAAATTAAATTAAAATTTCTTGACATATCTCTTGGATTTAACCATGTCCAAAATCAATGCACCATATACTAATCGTGATGGTGAGATTTGAGATTGAAATTTGATCTACACTTGCGATGCTAATGGATTCGACTTGAAAACAGAGCCCCATCACAATAAATAAATTAATAGATAACAAAATATGTTGGAGTGATTCTAATTGATCAAATAGACGCATAGGTCTCACTTTAATCTACAAAATGCACTTCCATGTCTATTAACAATATTAATATACATCAATTAAGATGTTTAAGCCGAATTCTCGTTACAATTTTTATCCAAGTAGAATATAATAGAAATTACGGAAAAAGAAACTTAAAAATCAAATAATAACATTTAATGCAAATCAATTAGACAAGAATCTAAACAAGAAGCAAGGCGGCTACAATTTTATCAAACTTTATTCGAACCATGATGTCGTAATCTATACCTAAGTACTTTTCAATTGTAATAAATCTTTCTACAAATAACACTAATCCACCGAAACTAATAAGAAAAATAAAAAGATTAACAAAATTTGGAAATGAATCTTTTATATTCTTACAAATGACATAGATTTTCGTGAAATTGGCATAGGAGAAACCGAAATTATGCTCTAAGGAGACATCATTGTATTGAACCCCAATCTTAGAATCTATAAGAAAAAATACTAAGAAAATTCTGCCGCCCTGCTCATCAAACGGAATAACCCCATGTTTTATTATTCAATCAAATATAAAAGAATAATTATAATATAAGATAACAATCCATTCTAGTCAAGCACGTTTCTTGGCATAGAAATTCTATAGCAAAGCGAAGCAAGAAGGAATCATCCCATTAAAAAAAAGGGATAATTGCCATTTAAATCATAACTTTTCGTTGACTTCTGGTCAATCCCATAACTTTTGAAATGGAACATAAAATCATAACTTTTGATATTTTCTCAATTATCACACGGATCAAAATTTCGGTGAAATTGATGGTGACGTGTCGACCGGAATTCAACGAAAATTTATGATTTAAGTGACAA
>JAYDZE010080392.1:0-24946 GCA_034509125.1 Monilaria moniliformis
ATAATAGTAGCGACAAACGCGAACAACAACAACGAAAGAATTGCGCGGAAGTAAGGGAAGTGGAGCTAGGTTAACAAAATTTTCGATATTAAATATTTTTTAATTTGTATATAATAAAAATTACTAAAATATCCCTACATTTTTTCAAAATTGGTGGGGGGCCCATGGACCCCCCATATCTCTATGTGGCTTCGCCACTGGCCCCTACCATGCAGCCCGAATTACTGATAATGGGGCTAATTTGTGCGTCTAAGATCTCCTCTCAATATATACGCACTCTTGGGACTATGATATGTTAGGAAACAGAATTTAAATGCGAAAAAATAAATATGGGAATAGTTTAAAAACTACATTATATTAGACTAAATTGATTTACTATACTACATTCAACTCTTTATATAAAGTGAATTGAAAACTCCTAACTTAACTAAAATTCTAAAAGATAAATCTTATCAATAAATAAATTCTATCAGCAACTAAATTCTATCAACGATTAACTAGATTTATTTCTTCTTATGTTGGCTTAACTTTTCCTTGATTCTAGCTTCGATATTCTCCTCATTATACACACTCTCCCTCAAGTTAAGTGTCGGGCATTTCGATACTTAACTTGCAACCATCTTCAATTTGGTAAATAGTTTATACTCGTATTCAAGAGTTCTTCAATTTTCGATTGATAGTTTAAACTCATATCAAGAAGCTACTTATATTTCTTCATTGAAAGTTTAGGCTCATTTCAAGTAGCTACTTCATTCTTCATTGAAAGTTTAAGCTCGTTTCAATGAGCTCTTCAATTTTCTCTTGTAGTTTTAACATGTGTCAATGAGCTCTTCAATTTTCTGTTGACAGCTTTGACTCGTGTCAAGGAGCTCTTTAGTTTTATGTTGGCAGTTTTGACTCGTGTCAAGAAGCTAATTCAGACAGTTTTGACTCATATCGAGGAGGTAATTCAGACAGTTTGCTCGTATGGAGGAGCGAATTTAATTTTTTGTTGAAAGATTTTGCTAATGTCTAGGAGCTTCTTTCTTTTTTTCCTCAGGTTCTTCAGGTTTTGCAAAAGGCATTGGGTCTTGTTGCAATTCTTCAATTATGGGGCTTGATTGTAATTTTTTGAAACTTTGAGGATCTTTTGCAATTTTTCTAAACTTTAAGGGCTTTAGTGAAATTCTTTTGAAAATTAAGGACTGATTTGCAGTTTCCAAAAATATGAGGACTTGTTTGTAGGTATTTGAACTCGGAGGGTCTTTCTGCAGTTTGGTGTAATTGTGGGGGGTTTTTGGCAATTTTCCAAGAAATTTCCTTATTTTCCCCATTTTGTTGTTAAATTCGGAAACCTAAATTTCGGGAGGGAGTTGCGTCCTTCTTTTCTTTTTCTCCGCCCAGCAATCGCTGGACGTCCGGTGCTCAGTCAGCGTACATGTGGCTCACTCCTCGGCAGTGTCCCCCTCGGCCTTTTCGGTGGTCTCGCCTCTTCTCCATTCGGCTTCTTCTCCAATCTTCTTCGGCCTCTCCTCCTTGTTTCCTTTGTCTCCCTCATTCTTCAATTTCTTCTTCTTCGACAGACTAAACATGGTCGTCCGACGGCTTTGTCGGTCGATGCCTTCTCGGTTTTTCCTTTCTGGTGAGGTCAAATTGTAATTTTACATAAGTTGAATGACATTTCTGCAATTTATCCGAATTCGGGAGGGTTTTGTTGAAATTCCTCCAAAATTGTGGGACTGATTTGCAATTTCTAAAAATATGAGAACTTGTTTGTAATTTCTTGAACTCGAAGGGCCTTTCTACAATTTGGTGGAATTGTAGGGGGCCATTTTGCAATATTCCAAAATATTTCTCTACCATAATTTAGGGAGGGAGCCACATTTTCTGGTCTTCTTCCCCATTTCTTCATCACCAGCGGAACAACTCGTCGCCTACCTCTCTTCTGTCGACGGCGACGGCCCGACCACCGAGCGTCGGCCTCCTTATCTCTGTTTTGTTCTCGGTAGAAGGCCAATCTTCGGCCATGCCTTCTCTTCTGTGTAGCCGGTGACCACCCGACGGACTCGCCCTTCTTGCTGCCGCGCGATGGCAACAACTCATCTGTCTTCTTCTTCTCTAGCGCTGCCACTTCTTCCCTTGCCAGCGTCAACTTCTCGCTGCCAGCTTCTTTTCTCTCCCTCTACAACAAGTGGATTTTTGGAATGGCTTGGCTTCAAAAATAGCTATATCATTTTTGTTTTTTTATATGAATCTAGAGAAATGGTTTTGAGACAAACTAACAAATTATGGATCGTTAGCTGCTCTGATAACATGTTGGAAAATAGAATTGAAATGCGAACAAATAAATATGGGAATAGTTTAAAGACTACATTGTATTAGAGTGAATTGATTTACTCTATTACATTCAACTCTTTATATAGAGTGAATTGAAGACTGCTAACTTAACTAAAACTCTAAAAGATAAATCCTATCAATAAAGAAATTTGATCAACAATTAACTAGATTTATTTCTTCTTATCTTAGCTTGATTCTTCCTTGATTCTAGCCTTGATATTCTCTTTATTCCAACATGATAAATTAGACTTCAACCTTCCTCCAGAGGAAAAGGCTGTTGGAAAGAAAAGATTTAAGTATTAGTCAAAGATTTATCCCTTTCAATAGATAAACTCAAATAACATATTTTAGGGATTTGATTTGTTTTTCCTAGTACTGATCGGATCTCTCCCTATATGAGGAATAGGGGAATCCACAATGTAAGCACGAAAATACACAATGAAATAAACTCTCTTTGATCATGATCTTCTTCTGCATCCATTTAAACAAAGGCCAAACTCTCGGCTGCTTTATTGAGCAAACCCTCAGACGTGGATCTTTCTTTTTGACCTCACGCTAATATTGAAATCTACACAATAAAGTCCAGTTACAAATTGGTGAGAAGTATGCAAGAATGAGCTGATGCATCTTCATCTCACGATTTTTCTGGTATTTAGAAATGGATGTGGAACTTGGAGATGATACCGAGGGTGAAGATGTTTATGTGGAAATGCTTAGTAGGCGCACTACCAACATGTTTTGATCTTACTCGGAAGTCAGTCCCTATTTATCCTATTTGTAGACGATATGGTGAGGAGAAGATAGTGTGGCATGCTTTATGTGATTGTGATTGTGATTGTGATTGGTTCAATTCTTCTAGCACACTCTACGAATCAAAACTCAGCGATTGAGCGAAGTTACTTCATTATGGGAATGGATTGTGAATTTAAGTAAGATTGACTCCCCATTTTTCCACTAAATCTTTGCAAACCACCTTTGGTTAGTTTAGTCGAGCCGAAATGAGTTGGTCTGTAAAGATCGACAGCTTTCCCATGAGGAATGTTTCGAGCGCGCTCAGAGAATTTGGTGGCGACAAAACGATTGTCCTTCAAAACCCCGCAGAGCTATTTTTGCTCGATTTCTTGTGATGGAAAATTAATTGTGACGCTGCGACTTCTGATGGTGATGATATGGGATAGGGCTTGCTTCTTTCGGACAAAAATGACTTACTCTTTGAGTAAAGATACAAATATGAGCATGCTCTAACATCGGTGGAAATGGGGGGAAGGCTGGCAATTATGGAGAGTATTCAACTAGCTATTGGTCGTGGAAAAAAGAATACAATAGTTGAGACGAAATACCAAACGATGTTTTGGAAACTTACATCTGGCGTGTCGGACCTCTCTTACCTTGGGATCATGTTGGAGGATATTCATGACTAAAAGAATTTACAGCAAGTATATTGTTTAACAGTCAAGAGTAATGTTAACAGGAAGTTAATAACATTTAGCTAACACGCAATGGAAATAAGAATAGACAATAAACCTTTTCACGGGTTATATGAATACAACCCATGAGCCTCTTGTGGCTTACATGATACAGTGTTGAGAATTCTTGGTGATCAACTTTTACAGATTGATTGCCTAAGATTAAACTCCTATCTATTAACTACAACTAGAATATACCATCAACATAGAAAAATCAACCGTACCAAAATGGTTAAACGATCAAATCAACATGCTATGCTCCAGTGATGCTTTGATCTTTGATCCTCACGCTTGTCCTCTTGACAAAAGAGTACAAAGTTTTTATAAATTGTCTCTAACAGTGGTAAATGCAATCTTTTGGATAATGTCCAATTTAGTTGAGCACCTAGAGTATGTTATGCCATATGTTGGTCTCTATAGCAAGAGTACATTGGTGTGTATAGGGAATACACCACTAATGACAAATTAATTTATTTTTTTTTGTAAGTTTTGACATTTCTACTATAGTTTTTTCAAATAACTGATCAGTAGTATTGAGCTTCAGTACTGATAATGCAGTTCATCAAATGGTAGACTTAAATAAGAGTGACGCTAGTTATGAATACTACTAAAAGGTTGATCAACAAATCAGTTGGACTGGTAACCAACTTTGTGCGGAATTTGGTGGTTAAGTCTTGCCTTACTGCAAATATTTTGGTCACATAGTTAATTTTACACTAAGTCAATATTAAGCGCTTTCAGTAGTAAACGACTATTAAAAGTTTCTTTCGAAATATATGATGTGTTGTGTATACTTGTGCATTGGAATGACGGTTTGATTACACGCAATCTGAAATATTGAAAGTAAAGAATATACTTAAAGTTTTACGTGGTCCGAAGTGTACAACTCTTGCATCTACGAACTGATCCAATCAGCCAATACACTAATCGGAATTTCAATTTGTACTACGACTAACTTGTCGATTTTTCTTTTAGTAGCTAACATCTTGCTATATACTTGTCTTCTTCTTCTACTGCAAACTTACAGGGTTTGAGTAAATGGGTTTTTGTTTGTTTTCCAAATAAAGGAATAACATGTTCGAGAATAAATTATTTGAATCTAGTCTTTGAATATTACAAAGATTTTGCCTAGAAATCTAAGAAAATGTTAGTTGGATTCCTCGAGATATAATAGAGATTAAACTCAGTGGAATCACTAAACACTTGAAGTATTCCCTTCTTCGAAATTGATTAAAGCTTTTAATGTTTTTACATGAGAACTTAAATGCTTGAGCGTTTGATTATATTGTTTTGATAACCTTCGGGTTCGCTGGGTATTTATAGACAAAGACTTGAATAGTGTTGTTGGAAATGATGGAGCCTGGATTAGGAGTTAAATTGTTAGCAGCTCATAGGATTAATATTTCAAATTAACTCATCCAAATCAAAACTATCTACCTAAAACGCATTTAGCAAGCATCTAGAAAAAATCAAACGCATTGTAGTTTGATTGCAACTCTCATCACTCCACCAACAATTCAACTGTAGAAATTTTCTACCTTATTCTCCCCTACAACTTGTCTATTGGGTGGACAATAAACTAAAATGACTGGAGTATGGGGCGAATAAAACAGACTACAAGATAGAACACAATTTTCGGTTCCTATAATAGAGGGGGACGAAAAATATGTGTCAGATTACACTATTTTATGTGCCCCCTACCCCCTATTTATAGGGGTTGTAGGCTAAGTTATGGATTCCTAGCAGGATTGTGATTAGGCCTCTAAATGAGCTTAATTCTATTAAGTTGAGCTAACTTAATTAAGTCCGTTAATATTAATTCATTCCACTATAGAATTAATATTGCATTGTCCGCCATGATCCATATTACGAATATGACTTCTTTTAGTTAATTATTTCTCGTATTTAAGATCTCAAATATCCATTAAATAACTTAAGCTTGTTGATAATTATTATTAATTAATATATTTTCTCAAGAGGATATCATTTTCAACTAGTTTTCTCAACTAGTCAGTTTCGTATAATAATCTTTTTCAAGCCTCTCAAGAGAATATCATCAATTGGCGCTCACCTGAGACACGATTTTATGCAATAACACTTTAGTACTTCTCGCAAACCAATCACCACTACCCGGCGTGCCAAGGTATTGGGTTACGAAAAACTCACACTTTCAGTATACAAACTCTAACGGAAAGAAACATCAACTGAATCCCTTCAATTTGTCGTTTGAATTATTTTCGTTTGAACTTTGTCACGTCACTTTCAGAGCATGCAACATCATATCACTGTAACTTTGCAATCTTCGTACTTCTTAGCATGATATTCTGTAGATCTTCTCTAACAAACAAAGACAAACATGCAAGGTTTATTTGACTTCGTGTTTTTTTTCAACATGTGAGAATTAGGACCAGCGTCATTCTTCGTCTTTTTCAGTGTGTGAACCTTGAGTAGATGTTGCTCTGGAAGTCTTCAGTGAAACAACTCTTTATGCTTTCAGCACTAGCGAATTTCACTACTTTATTCATATGCTATAAGCAGTAGCTGACACTTTGCTGCCGATCTTCTTATGCTGAAACCTGTAAACATAAAACTTATGTTCCCTAATGTATAAGCATTAATAGGTTACATCAACAGGGTTAGCTATCATAAGGAGTTTTAATATCCAATTAAAACTTAATTAATATTATTCAAGAATTTTCTCGACTCCATAGCTTATTTAGCAAAATTTGCTCTTGCAAACAAACGTTTTTTGGTTTCTCTGGAAATCTTCCCGAGTTTGTGAACAACTCTTTACTTAATAAAGTTCACTTCCTCTCAAAAAAAAAACATAAAAATAAAGTTCACTTTTTTTTGTTATCAAATAATTAATAGTTAAAAATATTTTATAATGATTATTTGTGTGAGATTCCAACAAATAACAATACCCTTTATAGCATGTTAATTACAAAGTATAATTTGTTGATTTAAAATTGTTGAGATACGTGATTGGATGGGGATTCAACTTTTTGTCAAAATCACAAATTTAATACTACAACATTTTAAAATTTGCTGGCACAAAAGATTTTCGTAAATTGAATTTACCCTTATATATTTCGATGATATATCGAGCAAATCTAAGGTTCATATGCTGCCTTACAATTGATAACAAACTAATCAAATTTGGCTACAACAATTAAGTGCACACAATCTCTTATAAATAAGTAGACAACTAATCAAGGCCTAGCTAGTGGCACGATCTCGTGACTGAAAGATCCATGAATTCATCCAACCGACTCCCAGATCGAAATACCTCGTGCGCACCTGCAAGTAGCATCGAGAGGTGCCACTTCAAAAACTGAAAAGCCCCGGCATCTGCTGCAGGAGAAGAGTATTGCGGATCTCATTATTTTGCAATCTTGGCCAAGTTCGAACTATTAGCTTGGCTGTTGATATTTCTGTGAAACACGATTTATCGGCTCTTGAAAATACTGGAGTGATATAAGGATTGCTTCCTGCTTTCAGGGCGCATATTTTAGGGGTAGCATAATTAGACAAGAGGGCGAACGGAACAGGAAATGGAAGGGTGTACGTACCTCGGTCCGGATAGTTCGGCTTCCTTGATGAGGGCAAGTATTTAGATAGGAGTCAAATATGTCACTCACAGTTTTGCCCTAAAAAATCATACAACACCATTCGCTTTAAAACTACAATACAATCCATTGAAATTGTGAATGCATGTATAAATAAGGTAAAGAACCGAGCCTAGAGCTGGAAAATCAATAAATTTGCAAATGGAATACCTTCAAAACTGCATCCTCTTCAACGCACTCTTCCAGTCCGGCGAGTCCACCAAAGGCGATCAGTAAGTGCTTGAATGATGGTAGAGTAAGCTCCGAAGAATTAATAACTAACCCATGTTCAGAGGTGCCAATCCGGTGATCATATCCTCCCTGTTAAGTAATAAAAAAAAGCTCGGTGAGGCTAACCCTCGAGACAAACCAAACAGTGATTGAAATGAGAACAGGACCTGGTATGGACAGTTCTTGAACACAGAACTAATGTTTGGAGCATATCGCACTTTATATCCCCAATACATTCCTTCATCTCTAGGCCTTGAAGAAGGAACAATTTTCCTTGGACCTGAAAATTTTGTGCTCCATAGAACTCATTGTTTTTGCATGATTTTGCCTTCATTAGAAAGGTTTTACTGACCTGCATCCAGGTTACGGTTTGTTCCCATCTCTACAGTTACTCTTGTTCCAGGTTCAAGAACTTGATCAACCTTAATATTCTGCAGAATAGAGCCTTTATAATTGCAATCAATGACGATCCAATCAGCCAGCAAACAAAGCTACTTTTGATGTAAAAAACCTAGTCATATAATCCTTCTATGTGTCATCTCAAACCAGCGAATATTCATCTTACTAAGTAGGATTTGCGACAATAAATTTTTCAAATGAACGAAGACTTATAAAAAGGTGTATAATACCGAGGCCTCAATTTAAAGGAATAACTATCATGGCGTATAAACCACCAAGTGAATGGAAATGGGGATACAATGGAACAGTTACCAACAAACGAATTATACCTTGCTGAGACCCACGTCAACAAGCGTGCCCACAGAACCTTGATCTAGTTTTTCCCGTGCGATACCTAAAACAAAGATATAAATGCACTATTTAGTTAGAAGATACAAGTCTTTTAGATTTTTTATGCCAAATGATGAACATGCAAGAATAACAGATAATATCATAACTATTAAGCATCGTTTCAAGCAATGGATGCAATAGATATTCAGAGAGTGCAGTGATGAATTATAAACGGATATGATCCTGAGACTACCAATTTATTGCAATTTGCAACGAGATAAAACTGCTATATTTGGCACTGCTAGTGATTAGTGAAAGAGAACAATCTGCGAAGTCAGCTAAGGGCTAACATTTTATCAGAAGATTGTTAATGACTACTGGAGAAAAACGGGGAGAAAACTAAGGATGAAAAGATATATCAAGATAGAAAAAAAGTCAAAGGGCATCAAGAAAATGATTGTCGACACAAACTTACCTGAAGTTCAGCGATCAAGTGTAAGCCATCACTTGCCCAACTTAAACTCAAATTTCAAGAAAAAGAATGGCAGACATGCCTAAAGGTATAAAAGTAGCTTGATGAATACATGCCAAAGAAAAATCAATACATTCAAATCTGTTCGCCTATGTGCAAACATGTAAATGATGATAAGTTCTACTGGCCATCGAACAATCAAGTCGTTGACATCCAAATCCTAAACAACTTAGAGAGGTGCAAAGTAGTGGGCATCAGCAATTTAAGATGTCAACAGGAAACTTACCTGAGATTTCAGAGATCAAGTGTAAGCCATCATATGCCCAAACTTTGCACCAAACAAGTGAACCATTTGTATATAGACAGATGATTTACTACAGTGACTACAAGAGCCTTGAAATCAAAATGTAGTAGGGCCATCTGTGTTGCATACACTGAAATTTAAACAAGCGATGTGCAGAACCATCAAATACGAGTAGCAAAAGCTATCAGAATTGTTCAACATCATTTAAATTACACAAATACAGTGCAAAACCACATCAACTACTCCAGTCACACTAGCAGGCAAGCAATGTGCAGAATATAACTTTTGTATAGGTTTAGCATGCTACCTTCCCTGTATGAAGCCCATTCGTGCTTGCGCAAATGATGTGGGGCGTCAAGCGGGGGCAACAAACCCTGCAGAAACATAAAAAAATGTTTTAACGAGCATCAGATGAGTACACTTTTTTGCCCCAAATCATAATGCTGGCAGATACTCACCACAACTCTTAAACTGCTATGCATTGGGAAAAGGCTCTTCCTCAGATACTGTGGTGTCTCAAGATACCTCAAGATTCTCATAAGGAAAGCAGCACCACTCTCATTCTCACCTGAGTCATTGTCCATTATTTCAGTGGAAGTAGCCTCCAACTCATTCTTGCTATCAAATACAACCACCTGTGTACAAAACACGAATTTTTTCAGTTAGAACAAACATTTCAATATCTGTGTGGCCATTTCTGAGCAAGGGTGAGCATAAAATTTGGTTTGAGTATAGAGAAACAACTGCGACAAACCTCATCAATTCGGAAAATTGCAGCAGCACGAGCAACCTGCCCAGCCAACTGTAAGGAAGTAAAACAATGAAAATCAGAAGAGAGGATACATTACAAGATCACTACAAAAATTCACATTATCATTTAATTATAAATAAAAATGTCATGAATCACTTCCATAGATATTCCTCGAGATAAAAATAGTGCAAAACAGAGGAATACAATCATCAAAAACTGGATTCACAAAGCCCAAAAAACCCGCATTGATCTCATAACTCCATCAATATCCTCAATATCCTCAATTAACCAAATAATCAAAATCTACGCAGCCTCCATTAGCAACACGTTCGAACGAAAAGCTCAATCATTAACAGAACTTGAGTAAAAAAGTACACTTTAAAGGAAGAAAAGAACATTACACGAGTAGCGAGTTCGAGGGATTGGGTATTATTGATTATGGAGCCGGGAAGAGCAATGGTGATGGTGGGTATTTCAGTTGTCGACGGCACGTCATAGTTTTGCTGTTCTTCAACTTTGTCTATGTTTTTTCTCTTCTTTTTTGAACGCTTTTCGTTAGATTCGGGACCGCCATTTTCCAAACCCCCTATGTTTTCAGCTCTCTCTCTCTTCTTCTCCTTCTTTTCCTTCTTCTCCTTCTTCCCCATCTCTCTCTCACAAACACAGTTGGTCTTGCAGTCAGTTGTTGAGGTTTAATCAGGGTTTTGAGTCGATTAGGGTTTTGTTGTCGGAGTGACTCGGTTTTATATGGTGAGTGAGTTGTATATAAAAGCACGAATATTGGGGCAATTTCAGTTTTTGCACATTAATTGAATATTATGCTTTCAAATATACGAACTTTCAATTTTAGATATTTTACAATTTTCAGTGAATTAATAATGTAAAAATGCAAGAGCATTCTTTAATATATCACATCGGTTTTTAAGGTCATGTAAGGATTTTAAGCATATTTGACAATCGTGTAAGAAATAAAATAGTTAAGTATTCATATATTTAAAGATAGTAATTTTAGTTTATGTATAAAATTAGAGTTTGGAGAAAGTTTATATATTTAGAAGCAACTTCTCTAAAAAATTTGGTTGGCTTGTTCCTTTTTATAAATGGCATATTTTTTTAAAAATAGAAATTCTTGAGAATGTGTTTGGTATCATGGAATTGAAGGTTTAGATTTGAAATTTGAGCCAATAATTCTAAATTCACTATTTGATACCACAAAAATATTTGAATTTGGAATTGAATTCCAATTTCAAATCATCAAATTGGGTCAAATTTCACAATTTGAACTTCATAGCTAAAGTATATATTTGGAATTATATACCCTTAATGTGTGATCTTTCTCTCTCTCACCCTCACTCTCTTTTTTTCTCTTATCTCTCTCACACGCGCACACGCACAAACACAAATACACACGCCCCATCTCTCTCTCTCACACACGTACACAAACACACACCCTCTCACACACACCCGTCCCTTTCTCTCTCTCTCTCTCACACACGTCCCCTCTCACACACACACACATACACATACACCATTTCTCTCTTTCTCTTTCTTTCTCTCTCTCTTACACACCACTATATCCACCATTTCTCTCTAGTTTCTTTTTTGCATCTAATTCTTAAATTATATTTATTTTTTAGTCATTTCATTTAGAATTTTCCTAGTTTGTTTTGTAAGAATTTTTAGAAAAACAAAAGATATTTATTAATTTGATGAGAATACAATTATTTAGTTTGTTCAGTTTAATTTTCTAATGAACCAACAATATGTTGATGCCTACGTACATATATATTTGGATTATATAGAATAGATAATGTATGTCATATTTATGGAATGATTTGTTTGGTACAATGGATTTGTTTAGTATTAGATTTATAAAATAAATAAAAAATACATACATACACATACTCTAGGTAAAGCCTAAAAAATAATCAAGACCGGAATTCACAGTTTCGATTAAGAAAATGGTGAATTAAGGTTAATCAAAGAATGATTTGATATTGAAAATAATAATAAGTGACAGAATGAGTATTTAGACTAACATTTTATAAGAATTAATTATTTAAATTAGTATATGAAATGAACTGAAGAGAAAAGGATATAAGAATTTATGACAATATTATCGAATTATCGAAATTAGGATTTTATTGACGATTTCTTTGAAATCATAAAATATATTATTTTATATGACTGAATATTAATTTATATAACTAAGCAAGGTTAAGATTATTATAATAAGAAAATTAAAATGAGTAAGAGTCACGGAAATTATAATTTGTAATTACAGATAATGTATTTGGGAAAAACAAACGGTTTAACAATCAAACTTTATTTCGACCATAATCTATTATTATAGTAAAAATTAAATGCCACATGTTGATGTATGAAAATGTGATATATTAGATCATATGATAAGAAAATAAAATTATACAAAAATAATGGCAATTTTATAATTAATGAATTAGTAGAAGGACATTTTGGTAATTTTGCTAGAAAAATAAATTAATTCATTCTAATATATATATATATATATATAGGAACTGATTTAAAGTGGGTTGGAAGAATAAGATAAAGTTGGGACTTTAGTTAAATTAAAATAAACGTGTGATATAAATTGAATTAGAACAAGTGTTAAAATATCAATCATAAATTAAATTGAAGATAATATCCTCCACCGACAATAAAAGGGATGTGTATATAGTGTGTTTGGAAGACAAAATTGTCTTAAATATTATTAAAAAAATTCTAGACTAAAAAACTTGGTAAGTTTGGAAATATAAAAAAAATTGGAAAGTTCTAGAAATATTGACAAAATTAAAAGCTACCAACCCCTTTATTTTCAGGGTGAGTTTGGTATCCATTTGGAATTGCAATTATATTGAATTGAATTTGAAGTTATGGTATTCTAATTCAATTCCAAATTCTTTGTTTGGTAAGTCAAAAATTAAATAAGATTTGGAATTGACTTTAGATTGAATAATTTTTATTTTTTTATATACATTATGTAATTCTATATTATTTTTTATATATTATGAGTTGTGTGTGCAAGTGTATGTGTTGTGTGTGTGTGTATGTCGTGTATATTTGTTATGTGTGTTGCAAGTCTATGTAGTTTGTATATTGTGTGTGCGATGTTGTCGTGTGAGATGTGTGTTTGTTGTGTGTGTAATTTTGTGTGCCGTGTGTGTTTTTGTGTATGCAGTGTGTGAATTGCGTACAGTGTGTGTGTGTGTGTGCGATTTTGTCGTTTGTGCTCTATGTTTGTTGTGTGTGTAGTGTGTGTATTGTGTGTGCGCGCAGTATGTGTAGTGTGTGCAGTATGTGTATTGTGTGTAGTGTGTGTTTGTGTGCAGTGTATGTTGCGTGTGTTCGAGAGGTACTCAAATTTGCATTTATTTGGATTTTCAAATCTTAAGTTTAACTATAGAATTCAAATTGTGGAATTGAATGGATTTGGAATTGGAATTCAATTCTAAATCCAAATATTTTTATAGTACCTAACAATAGATTTGGAATTGAAAGCTCCAATTCCAAATCCAAGCCTCCAATTCCGTGATACCAAACGGAGCCTCAGCATACTTTTCGACTATCCTCATTTCCTCACACCTCTCGGCTCTTTCCCTCTCTACATGAATAAGATAATTTCCTCCGTAATCTTAGGGTATAATCCAAGGTGAATTCATCATCTAATCGTGCATATATCGATTATTTGAGGTAACCTTCAATTCTAGACTATTGTATTTATTAAGTTTTAAAAGTGATGGAATATGATATCTAGTTCAATGAGGACTGGTTTTCAGAAATTATGATTAATAGAAATAAGCATGAGAATCATCTCTTGAAATATGAATTTATATGTGATCATAGGTTAATAATAAGCAAGTTTTTGTTGTAGTTTTGGAAGTTAAAATGCACTAACTATGAGAACTTGAGAGAACCGAAAATCTTAGAGAATGTAAGGTTGATGGTTTATGAAATATATTGGTTAATTATTTAAGATAATGTATAGATATGTGTTATATGTTGTGATTATACATGCTTTGGAATAGAAAATGATATGAAATTTGAACCTACATTTAGACCACGTAAGAACTTAAATGTTGGAACAAGTAGAACTAAATTATATAAATTTTATTTGATGAACTTGATGTTAAATACAAGATTTAGATAAGAAATAATGCCTAACATGTATTTATTAAAATTTATCTAACAATAGAAAGTTAATTTGAGAAATTAGTTAGTTTGTCTAATCTATTAGTTTATAAGGAAATGATGAACTAATACCTAAGTAAGATGGATATATGTTAATCATGGTATAAATTAAACATGGAAATGAATTCATTTGCTGATAATGAAAGCTTAATATAAAGTCTAATAAAAGTTATAGACGAGGGGAAAGTTAAGTTTATATAGATAATGAATTAGTTTATAAGATTTGATGTTGGAAATGGATACTAAAGTTGATAAAATGGCTTAACGATATAAAACGATGATGAAATTAATATATGTTGGAATTCATAATGTAAGGAAGGTATAGAATTATTTTTGGGAAATTTCGAAGTCATTTTTTAGTATTTTTAAGGAATTATTGAAAATAAACTGTGAATAGTAACAGAATGTTTAATGAAATTATTTGGAAGGTTTAAGGAGGTGAATTTAGTAAGAAATGAATAAATTTTATAAATAAGGATAAATAATGGAATTAGTTATAAATCAAATTTATTTGAATAAAATGAGTTTATATATGATTGATAAATATGTTATTTATTAGTAAATAAGGCAAACGGGTCACATGGGGCATGAGGTAGCTGAAAATGAAAGATAAATGAGACTATGAGGTAAAGGAACATCGGATCAAAAAGGTTTGGTAATAAACGGCACTCCAGGCAGCGTATTGTCACTCTAGAAGTTAATTCTCTTAATTTAGATAATGAATAATGATTGATGAAATTATATAAAGAATGTGACTATTTATGTAGATTATTATATAGATTTATGAATATGTGCGCTATACTGAAAATATGTGAAATGTATGAATTATATATATACTATAATATGGCTGAACTTTGGTTATTATGTGATAAGTTTGAGAAAAGAATATTATACGATTAATTATGTGTAATACGTTCTAATCAAGAAGACTAATATGATAAGATGTTATTATATAATTACTAGAACAATATATTGAAATAAAGTGAATAATTTATATGAGTTATATATGTGTGGTTTGGTTTGAATAATCGTGAACGATTTTATGATTATTAAATTATGACTTGATATTGGTTAGCATCTGAAAAGTATGATATATGTGTTTATGCCCCATGCTTGGATGTGTTTATTGGGTATAATTGGCATGCCATAGGATAACAAACTGCATTATCTGTTGGTCACTCGTCTTCTTGATAACTAAAGCGAGGATCACCTGATATTTGATATAGCTCTTCGTGGGTGATCTGATTTGACTGATATGCGCCCTTCGTGAGTGATATGATCTGTCTAATATGCGTCCTTCGTGTCTGATTTGCGCCCTTATTGGGTGATCTGTGCAGTGTCCTCACATGTGCAATAACCACGTCTGTATTTGTATCTGATCTGGTCCATGCACCGTATCAGTCACTCAACACATTTTGGAGCTATACGTGATGATTTGTGCATTAATAAATGTGCTATTATGTATCCTCTAATATAGATTGAATACCATTCGAGTATTATGAAATTATATGTTATTACTTCATTCAGCCTTTGATCAAATATGCAAATTTATGATGCTTTTAATTGGATCTGAGTTTTGAGGTGAAAATTAATATTATACGATATTATTTAAGGTTAATTGAAGATAGGTGGAGTTTTATAAGATTAACGATGATGATTTGATATAAGCACCCTAAACGGGTTATGTGTGTCGAATGTGGCTATGTATTAAATGGAGTTGTGATATGACCGGATAAGTCTATCGAAGGTGGGCGACGTGAATAAGTGCTAAATCAATCATATGATAATATAATCTGTTATATAGTAACATGTGAAGTGATAATGGCTATTATATGGTCAAGAAGAATGAAATATAAAATAAGTAGAGATGTGTGAAATAAAGTTGATATATAATATAAAGTTCAAATAATAAAAGGTGATGCGAAAATATGATAAGACATAAGGAGAAATAGAAACTATATGTTATCATATGATATTATATGAAATTTATGATTAATATGGAAATATGTGATATTTAGTATCATCCTTGAAAGTAAGGTGTGAATATGAGGAATCATAAGTGAAAGTATATCGAAAAAAATAAAGAAGAAATATTGATAGTAAAACATATGGAAAAAATAAGCTAAGTTATAAAAGTATAATAAAGTAACTTAAAATTTCATAATCATTATCTTGATTAAGTGGATTGGCTTCTATGGTAAGAATATAACTACTGACCTGTCGAGCTCACCCATCTTTTTCTCTTCCCCTGCAGGATGAGTTATAAAGTTAGTCTCTAATTCGTGCGGCTGCATCCTCGTCGGGTCGCTAATCATGTAATGAGATTTAATGTGTAATAGAGTAAAAGTTGTGGCATGTGTAGAAGTTTATGTGTTATGTGAAAGAAAGCTTATTTCCGCTGTTTAAAAAAGATTTTCGATTTTAAACTTTGCTTGTAAATGTATCTTTGGGGAAAGAAAATGAAAATTTTCAATAGACGTTGTCGATATTGAAATTGTGACATCACTTATTCGGTCAAATACCGATCGAGTAAGAGGTTTACACTCCAAATGCTAAATAATGTACTAATTAAAAATTAATGTCAAAATTTGGTTATTTTTTTACTTACCAAACAAAAGATTTAGAATTATAATACATTTCTATATCAATTACTTAATTTTACCAAACACAGGATTTGAATTGAATTAGAAATTTTGGAATATTATAGTTTCAAATTCAATATCATAAAATTACAATTCCAACATAGTTCCTAATCCATTCTACCAAACATACAATAAGTTTTTGCCGAATATGTAAAAATAGTCGGAGATTGGAATTTTGGTAAGAGAATATTAATTTAAAAGCATTTTGCGTCATTTAAAGTTGTTTTTTTTTTCTTTCTAAACGAGTATCACTTATCATCCTAATGAATGGATCTTTTAATATCCATAATCCATGTAATTAGAGTGGCAAGTGCTATTTACTCAATTTATTTGTATATTTCATCATGATTAACCAATATGTATTTTCTCCATTCTTACTTTTCATCTTTTGGATCATAAAAACACATTTTCCAACAAAAACGCAAGAATAATAAAGCTACAAAATGTATTCTAATATTTAATCAGCTCATGGCAAGATTTTCTGTACATGATCATCATGATTCAGTATAACAGCAGTAAAAGGGACACCAAATCCCCACATGCACTGTGACCTTCAAAATGATAGAAAGAAAAATAATAGAATGTTTGTATAAATTGAAACTAACTAGGAAATTTCTTCATCTCTAGGTATCAACTTTACAAGATCGGCCATGGCTGCTGCTGTTAGTAAAATCCAAGAAAATTATGGATGTGTTATCTTTTGTACGCAGTGTTCTCGCCTCACTCAACAAAAGGTTAGCTATCTTCTCCGCGGAGCTCTCTCTCTCCATCGTGTTCCTCTCCATCGCCTGTCGGGAGAAAGAAATCCAGGGTTCAGAAACGAGCACCAGGTTGATATTCACACACAGTCACACACAGATTTACCTGATGCACGAGCTGAAATGCTTTCTTCATATTAATTACATCCCAAAAACCATCACTGCTTACAAAATCCACAAATTTATGAAGTTATCAGAAAGAAGTAGGTATAACTCAAGTTTTGAGTATATGGCAACAAAACTATAGACAAATTGATTATGGGCTCTTCTGAAAAGAAGGGAGATCTTGATATTTACAAGTGTTCGTTCTATTAAAAATATTAGCATTTATGGATTTTTGATGTTGGACCATTAAATAAGTTCACTAGATGCAAACTCACCTAGCTAGAAGAGCAAAGCCCTCGCTTGATTGGTCTATGTATACAGCTTCACTAATATAAGGTTCTGCGCTGAAGCGAGCGTCCTGCTCCTTCAAAAATTTATCTCCAAGCATCCTGGCAAGGTTAATACCTGGATAGGATCATATTCCCACATATGAGCACCTGCATTGAGAAGAAATTATCGATGATAAACGTTGTAAACTTACCGCATATCCGAGTTTCCCCATCTCTCAGAGGCGTTCCTATTGCCTGAATACGGAGCCTCTCAGAGTAACTAGTTACCCTGTGGTCTTCGGTCATCTTTATCTGCTTTCCCCCGATACTGCCAGCATAAAGTTTGAATCAGGCAAATGCAGAGAAAAGTGATTGCGCAAAATTAAGGAAACGGATGTATAGTCTAAACCGAGACGAAGATACTCAAGAAAACATAATTATGCTAAATGGCAAAAGATGCAATATGTAGACCTATCATGGTAAATTGCAAATTATAAATTTATAGCAGTGCTTAGTCTTCAAGAAGAAAATTGAGGATAATAATTATTACTAAATATTAAATACACCAATAGGGTAACGATTATGGATCTTCATAGAAATAAGCATGGTATGTATCGACACCTACTTTGCAACACAAGCCGAGTCTCCAACATTTGCACATTGTGCATAGAAATTTTGATGACCATCAGCCCACACCAGAAGCAGTGTCGCAGTACAACCCTGAAACATCATTAACTGTACATAAATCTTTCAAATATCTCGATTGGTGTGAAACAATACAAGGAACATAAGTGCTGGGCCATTTTGCTACTGCAATGAACTGCACATTTTTTTACTAGACTACCAAAACAACCAAATCGTGTTCAGTATGTAATTCAGCATATATTGGTCAAATAAGACTTTTATGAAGAAGCCAAAACTAGGAAAGGAATTCCGAGTATTAACCTCATAGTAATGGTTAATGCGCGCCTCTGTCTGGTAAAATGCTTCTCTAAGGACCTCAGAAGCGTCGCACTGAGACAGAACTTTCTCCCGTCTGAAGGGATCCGACAAGATTCCAGCAATTACTTCTGGCATTATTCTGGATTGTAAACAGGGCTAGAGTAAGTATTATGCAATAGGACATGAAAGATTTTGGCATTAGCAATGAAGAATGAGATGATTAGAAGTGAAATCTAGGTCCAAATTTGTATAACAAGGTTTTGTGGCAGCACCATTATTCCGGGTGTTGTAAAATGAAACGACCATTTTAGGTCGATAGATGTGGAAAACTAACTTGCTAACAGATGTGGCCGCATCTGCTCCTCCATGTCCATCACATATACCAAACATCCCAAACTGCAAAATGAAAATTTTAAAACCTATTATGCATCTCAAGTATGCACATCGATTACTAAGACAGTATTACAGTTCAAAACCTGATCCAGTCCATGAAGAGGCCACTGGTAGTAGCAGACATCTTCCATGGCCAACTTTTTCCCTCCTCGACGCAAAGCCATAGGATCCGATGCTATACCGATCCTGAAAGGGATCTTGCACTGTGTTTGTGATGTAATATTAACCTTGCATGTTAAACGAATGGAGTAACAATAAGAATTTCACATAATAACTGCAGTATCAGCAAACATGCAGACAGTGATCACGCAGAAAAATAACCCACTGGGTGCACTGAAATTCCACAAAGTTGCTTTTATGTACCATAATTTTTGAACTTGTGCCGAATGTTATTGTGTCGCCACTTGAGAGCTCGATTGGGTTACTCCAATGTCTGCTTCCTGATTGAGCAGGAAGGACTGCTTGGGAGTTCAACATTGTGCCATTCAAGCTACCCATGTCGACCAGCTCCCACTTTAATTTCTACAGCAATATGAAGTTAGATAGAATAATGGATAAAGGTATTGCATATTACAGCGCAAGGCTTACATTAACATTCCAATTTATCATCGCGTGCTTTCCAGAGACCTCTGAATCCTTAAGTATTAAATCACCAGGTGACACTCTTCCAATAGTTACAGGAAGCTCCGTTGTGTTGGTTGACTTTACAGAATACTGAAGCCCACGAGCAGGGCCAGAGACTACCTCCAGCTTGAGAATGCTTCCTGCACTTCTAAAAGGACAACATGATCACACGTTTTACATATTCAGCAGACGAGATGCCAAAAACATTAACACTTGTGCAATCGACAAGAAGAATATTACCCTGGTTTGCAGTGTAACTGGGAATAGGCTCTTTGAAATTTAGACCATATTTCTGGCTATAATTATCTCCTCTTTTTTCATTTTTCCGATCTTCAGGTAAAAGACTTGTTGCAAGAGGACGCTGAAGCGTCTGACCCACCAAAGAATTCTCTGAAGTATTTGGAATGTCAAGAATAATAATATCATCTGGAACAAGCAATTTAGTAAGATTTTATTCTCCTAAGATTCACAGGAAGTACTAAACAACGAGAGCAGTACAATCTGTTTACCATGGGTCAGCTGGGAGGACGCTGATGGAAGCCTCTGTTTTGGTGTTGCCAAATTAGCATGTGCTGAAGTATAACTGCCTTGAGTTTGACGACCAGCCTGCTCATTGGGGTGACTTATTGTGGATTCGTCACTTTCAACAGAACTAAGATCACCCGAAACAAGAGGCCGCTCAATGTCATCAACCTACATTTGGAACAGAACAGTTAAAGGGGTACAGAACAGAAATCACAGATCCTTAAGGGTCAAAAGGCGGAACATCGAATTCCAGGTAAATGCAGACTGTATATTTCCAACTCAACCATCTGGTAATGAAATTTCAATTCGTTACAAAACCCAATCCATAAACAATTACTTAGCATAGCCAAAGGCTAAATAAAAGCTTCAAGAAAGCATTTCATTCTTATGGCTTTTGCCAAGAAGCAAGACATTTCAGGACTCAGGTCCAGAATTCATAGTCACTGAAAAAGCTAGAAGGTTTTGACCTTGCTACTTCTATCGAGATCAAACCGGGAGAACCGCAAAAAATTGAAAAATGACTATCCATTTTCAACTTTCAGAGCAAGTGGACTATAAATTCAAAAATAGCTCAAAAGTCAAATACAAAACTAAAAATTTATTGATTAAACTCCAGTACTAAAGCTAAAGAAAAGCCAAAACTTTCATCATGTTAACTACATAAAATAACAAGATAAATGAACCCCTTAAAACATCAGAAGTTCACTACACCCACTTTAATGTCTGATAAACTTGTGCTAAAATCAGAGCTGGTTACTTAATCGATTTTCAACAATCACATTCATCAGCAATAGCAAGAACAAAGTGAAATGAGCTGAAAAAATTGTTGCAGCGAATGTAAAATCTTCACCACCAATTTAAATTCATATAATAATACAGGAAAGGGGGCATCAGTAATGAAATTAAACAATGCAATCTGCCAATTAACGCAAGTCCTTAAATCCAAATCCAACCATGAAGAAGCACAACAACCCATCAATCCCCATTCCAATAACCTAATTACGAGAATAAAAGTAAATCTTGCAGACAAATCAAATCCGAAAACACATAAGATCAATCCCGAGGCAGACCCTGATCGAGGCCGGGGCACGGCGGTGAGCGGCGGCAGTGGAAGTGGAGAGGAAGCGGCTCCATGGTCGGAATTTGCAGGCGATGAAGATGAGGATTAGGACGAGCAAAAGCATAAGAATGAGTAAGGCAATACCCAACGCTGATGACGATGTGAAAATGCTGGTAAAGCGCATCGCCTTCTCCATCGGAGTGTTACTTAGATGGTTTTCGCTCACTAGAAATCGATGAGCGAGAAAATTAGGACGTTTTCATATTTTTATGGGAATTGGAATTGCAGCCAACCATACCAACCAACAATACTGTGTGACTGTTTGTGTAGCCTCTGCGAGAAGGCCGCTTTGAAATGGTCGCATTCCTTTTCCTTTCTTACACTTCTATCCTAAGAAACAAAGACAAAAGTATAACAGACAACAAATATATTTTTCCTTGCACGATAATTAAACGGTTAGTTTACAATTTTGTATTTATCTTATAATTTTAACATAATATTTTAATATTACAATAATATCGTCACAATCTAATTTGTTGCAAATTTAACCTTAAAATTTTCTGGCAACGTGAGGCTGCATAGCATTCGCATTTTTGACCACTTTGTTATTATGTTCAATATCAACTCTTTTGCAATCAAATGTAAAAATTAAAATATTGTGACATTATTGCAACATTTCAAATATAGTGTTAAAACCTGAAAATGAGTGAAAGTTTGTGCGGTAATTAACAATTTTTATTTGTGGTAAATATCAATTAAAGGCTCGAACTATTGTGAAATTAATCAAAATGTCGTGAACTATGGACAATATCAATTAAATGACCGAAATAATGTTGTAGTAATAAAAATGTCTTGAACTATCAATAATATTAATTAAATGTACGAACCATTGAGGTAGTAATAAAAATATCTAAAATATTATTTTCGTTGGTTGAACATTGATGCTGCATTTTAAAGCAACACGTGCAAGTTCAAAATTCAAAAGAGAAATATAAAAATAAATAAAAACGAATAACGACCACAATATGAGTATTGATGAACCCTGAGCTCTTATAAACGAACTCAAAATCAAGAATGATAAAAACATTAGAAATCAAGAATAGCTTTTAGCCATCCACTACCCTAGACAAATCGGTAGCAACTTAAAGAATCAAATCACCAACAGATATAATCGAACGAATCGGCAACAAGTTTTGTAAAATTGTAGGGCTGTGACCTATTTTTCGAACAATGTTTAAGAAGGATGTTGTTTTGTCAAATCTTCATTTATTAAAAAAATACTAAAAATTTATACATGTCAGCTTTCGTCGAAGAAAATACTTATGATATGTTTGTTACAATCTCATTAGTGCGGGCTTTGATTAATACTATTGATAGTTCATAACATTTTATTGCAACTCTAATAGTTTGAGCCTTTAATTAATATCATTGGCAATTCAAAATATTTTTATTACTATTTTACCGATTTATTTGTTATATTAGAGAATCACAACATAGTCCATCAACATTTCTTGTTCTATTTATTTTAAACTATAGAGACAAAAACAAATATAAAAAATAACATTGAGGCCCATATATATAATTTGTATATAATCCTAAAATTAGATTAGATAATCCAAATACACTCATCTAAATATCAGGCCAAATCCAGTGTAGTTCGAAATATTTTTTATATCACCGATAGTTCAAAATATTTTTATTAACAAGTATAGGTATTGAACTCGTCAAGAGTTACTATTTAATGACTTTATTTGAAAGTGTTGATATACCGAACTGGCCTATTTAGATAGTGAAATAGCAATAGATGGCTACAAACTTAAAAAACCTAAAATATAGTTGATTTTTTAATTTTCGGACGAAAATATAGTTGAACTTTTAACTAAATTCCTGACTACATTTTCACTATTTCTTATTATGAAACTCACGTATTCTATTCACATATTATCTCTCTCTACTCCACCTTCTCTGTCTAAAAAACCCTAGTCTCTCTTCTCTTTCCACCCTCTGCCGCTACTAGCCATCCTTCGCTAACGCATGTCGCCTCCTCCTCCGCTAGTGTACGCCTCCTCTTCCACATCCTCCGTTGTGCAGCTCATACCGAAAAACAGTCGTGCAACTGACCTCCCTTCTATGCCTGCAAGGCTGGCACCGTCAGTGAGAAGACGAGCAAGCGAAGGTGCGACCGCCTCCCATTTATCATGCCGACTAAAACCTTAGTTGTCGTCTACCTTTTGCCGCGCGTCAGATCCAGGCTACCTCTGCGGTTGTCAAATAAACCAAATTGTGGCATACGTATTCTCTACTCTCCCAGCGCTGCAGAAAGCAACCGCCACCGCCCTCATGATGTCGTCTTCAGATCTAGCCGCTCTTCATTCAAGAGCATATTTGCACCTGTTGCCTCCGCCGTTGAGGCCCTTGCTCCAAACCTGCTGCCACCTGCTGTTCTCAGTCATGTAGTGCATGCTACAATTTATTGATTTTGAGATTTTTCAATTGTTGGCTGTTTGTGTTGCGCAAGCGAGACGTATAATAGGCTCATCCTTTTATCAGAACTTGTATAGAAATCCACCTGAAAAATGAGAGAAACAAAATTAGGTCTGACATCATTCACAAGCATTAACAAGTGGTTATAAAAACATGGAATTACATTCTGAAATTCATACAAGTGGTATTGAGTTTGTGATACTTGCGTGTTACTGTTGATGAAATGTTATGGGTACTAATTGTATTTTGTTTAAATCTATTCATTTTGTTTATGGCCGAATATTTATTTATGGGGAGAATTAAATGTACCCTATACAAGTACTTTGGGTAATCCTCATTTGTCAAATTATATTCTACGTACACTAAAGTTAAATTAATAACTAATCAGATAAAAACATATTTCAAGTAAATAGCAATTCATTATGGTTAGATTAGCACCATAAGTTAGGGGACCTAATGATAACTAGTTGGTGGAGCCAGAGCTGCTGCCCCATCGTCCGCTGCCCCTGCCGGTGACACCTACTGCCATCATAACGTAGTGTTAAGATTTTAAATTTATGCTATGAATTAATCAATTCACGTCTTGCATCTTAAGCTTGCATCCTCATTAGTCAAATTATATTCTATGTACATAAAAGTTAAAATTAATAACTAATCAGATAAAAACACATTTCAAAAGTAAATAGCAATTCATTATAGTTAGATTAGCACAGAAAGTTAGGGGACCTAATGATAACTAGTTGGTGGAGTCGGAGCTACTGCCCCCATCGTCCATTGCCCCCGTCATCCATTGCCCCTGTCGGTGCCACCTACCTGTTGGGGTTTTCAATATTCCAATGAAGGAATCTCCTACCCGGTATCTACTAGGTTAATATAAGAAATTCTTTCATATATTTAATTCTTCCTACTTTATTTTAGAACGCAAGTAAGCATGCTTTAAAGTAATTTTAAATCCTAAACATGCTTTCTAGTTGGTTTTCAATGTTTACCTTTTTGAATCTCCAAAGATTCGACGATAGCTCGCTCCTTCTCCACGTGAAGATCTTCGATCTCTCACC
>JAYDZE010080503.1:0-24946 GCA_034509125.1 Monilaria moniliformis
GGTTGGACTATGCAGGATGGAACACCCTGGCCCGGTAACAATGTCCGGGACCATCCTGGTATGATTCAGGTTGGTGATAGTCCCGACTCGCAACAACTAATCTCCTTGGCTATTCTTATGCAGTATGTGGTTTTAATATATTATGTACAAAGTAAGTGATAGTTGGCTCAAAGCTGAGGGTATTAAATAATTCTACGGACTACAGATGTTGGATTTTATTATGCATGTCCTGTTCTGTAGGCATAGGTTTCAAAGAAGCTTATTATCCGACACTGGCATTCTGTAATAACAGTTTTAGTGATGGGACACTGTCATCTTGATTTGCTTGATCCAAATTCTCGTGCACCATCTGAATAAGGTCTTGTCGGAGTTTTGTCATGTTATCTCTTGGTCCGGTGCATGAAACACGTAATTGCCGTTGTGTTACTTTTAGGAGTGGGGTTATTACGTGTTGTGACAAGCAAAATAATAATGTATATATGTCTATCTATATTTTGGACGTAGGCGCAATAGGGTGGTTCCTTGTAGCTAACTTATTCATGTCATTCTCTCTGTTCTTGCATTTGTTTTTATTATTGATTGCTTTCTCAACAGGTATTCCTTGGTCATGAAGGTGTTCGTGATATTGAAGGGAATGAGCTCCCTCGTCTGGTTTATGTTTCACGTGAGAAGAGACCCGGCTTTGAGCATCACAAGAAAGCTGGTGCTATGAATTCATTGGTGAATGTCTATTGCCTGTATTTTTCAAAAACTTGAAAAAGAAAGGTTTACTTTGTTACTGAACTTAATACTCTGTAAATTATACAGATACGGGTTTCAGCGGTTCTGTCAAATGCTCCTTATCTTCTAAATGTCGACTGTGATCACTACATTAACAATAGCAAGGCATTGAGAGAAGCTATGTGTTTCCTGATGGATCCCACCTCAGGAAAGAAAGTATGCTATGTGCAGTTTCCACAAAGATTTGATGGGATTGATCGTCACGACAGATATTCCAATCGCAATGTCGTATTTTTTGATGTATGTATATCCTCGCTTATTGCCTATACTTGCTATCACCCTTACCACATGCAGGACATAACTCTTCAACTTTATGCAGATCAATATGAAAGGATTGGATGGTTTGCAAGGACCTATATATGTTGGAACTGGGTGTGTCTTCAGAAGGCAAGCATTATATGGATTCGATGCTCCTGCTAAAAAGAAGGCACCTAGCAAGACATGTAACTGCTGGCCGAAGTGGTGCTGTTTGTGTTGTGGCTCGAGGAAGAGCAAGAAGGGGAAATTGGGGAAAGCAAAGAGAGATAAGAAGTCGAAGCACAAAGAGGCATCAAAGCAAGTACATGCTCTTGAAACCATCGAAGAAGTAATTGAAGGTAGAATTTTTCGTTGTAGCTTTAATCTGTGAAGAAACGTTAGGAAATACTTTCTGCTAAAGTAGATACTGTTGATTCCGTGTAGAAATAAGTACTGTTGATCGTGCTAAAGTAGATACTGTTGATTCCGTGTAGAAATAAGTACTGTTGATCGACCGCCCGTCTCCCAAGAGAAACTCGAGAAGAAGTTTGGTCAATCACCTGTTTTTGTGGCTTCGACGCTTCTAGAAAATGGCGGGATGCCAAATTCCATTAGTTCGACATCTCTCTTGAAGGAAGCCATCCATGTTATCAGCTGCGGTTATGAAGATAAAACAGAATGGGGAAAAGAGGTATGTAGTGTTGTGTTCATTCCACCGCTTTACACGAGTTGCGGGATTCTTCTAAATTTTCAAATTTTGTAAGGTGGGCTGGATATACGGGTCAGTCACTGAAGATATCTTGACTGGGTTCAAGATGCATTGCCATGGCTGGCGTTCCGTCTACTGCATGCCCAAGAGGCCCGCATTCAAGGGATCTGCTCCGATCAATCTTTCAGATCGTCTTCACCAGGTTCTTCGATGGGCTCTTGGTTCGGTCGAGATTTTCCTGAGCAAACACTGCCCAATCTGGTATGGATATGGTGGAGGATTGAAGTGGTTGGAACGATTTTCCTACATAAACTCTGTTGTGTATCCGTGGACTTCTATTCCGTTGCTCGTTTACTGCACATTGCCAGCTATCTGCCTTCTTACCGGGAAATTCATTGTCCCTGAGGTACGTCGCTTTTCAGCCGGCTTTCTCCATATTCGTTTTTCAGTCGGCTTTGTCCATTTTCACTAATGTGTCGTTGAATTTTACAGATCAGTAATTATGCCAGCATCATATTCATTGCACTTTTCATCACCATTGCTGTGACCGGTATCCTCGAAATGCAATGGGGAGGCGTTGGGATCGACGATTGGTGGAGAAACGAGCAGTTCTGGGTGATCGGAGGGGTTTCCTCCCACCTCTTCGCCCTCTTTCAAGGGCTCCTCAAGGTCTTGGCCGGCGTGAGCACGAACTTCACCGTCACCTCGAAAGGAGGCGATGAAGATGGAGGATTTGTTGAGCTCTACCTCTTCAAGTGGACATCATTACTGATCCCGCCTACGACTCTCCTGATCATCAACATCGTCGGCGTGGTTGTCGGAGTTGCGGATGCTGTCAACAACGGGTATGACTCGTGGGGCCCGCTATTCGGCCGCCTCTTCTTCGCCATATGGGTCATCATGCATCTCTATCCCTTCCTCAAAGGTTTGATGGGAAAGCAAGAGGGCGTCCCGACCGTGATCATCATATGGTCCATCCTGCTCTCGTCGATACTAACCCTCGTGTGGGTCCGGATAAACCCATTCGTCTCGAGGGACGGCCCGGTCCTTGAGATCTGTGGGCTCAACTGTGACGATTGAGGGCCGTGGTGTCCGGCCCTCAACTCTTTGCGAGACGCAGGGACAGCTCTTCGTTGCTGAGAATCAACGTTTCCTTGTGCAGCCAGATGCGTTTGCTGGTACGTTTTTGCCCCCGTCCTGACCGGTTTCCGATTTACCTGAGGTAGAATAAGGAGTGTTGCTCTCTCTGCTCAGTGAGTTTTAGATTGTATAGATGTGAAGAAGTGGCAAATGATTGATTGATATTTGTTTCTGAGATATGGTTTCATTGATTCTTTTGTTGGATATGTGTTTTGTTTATTTGTGGTGTCTTGAATGTAACTGAAAAAAGAGGATTATATACTGCTTAAATATTATTCTTTTTCTTTTCCCTGTGGTTGAAAAACTAATTAGATGTTTTTCTTGAAACCATTTTCTGTGTATTGAAGCAATTGAAACTCAAATGAATCATTGAATGAGACAAGACATATATATAATAATCTAGAGATTGAAAGGTTGACACATGAATGCAATGAGAGTATGAGACTCCCATCAGTCTTAAGTCTTCCAACTTCACAAAAAAAATTAAATTGAAAAGTGAGCGGGTTGTAATTGCAAAATTGTTAAAGATAGTGTTGTAATTGAAATTATTACAAAGTTATGTAGAAATTACCAAATGACATATCTGTCTCAGTAAATATAGCTCAAAACTATTGGGCACACAAATTAAAAAGAGATCGAACGTTTTGTGTGTAAAGTAGTATAATCCATCATATAGGCTTTGTTGTTCTTTGCCAAAATTCTAATATACACACACCTACATATATTATATATACGCTCATGTACAGTAATTTCTTTCAAAGACACACACACATACATTTTTTAGGTATTTTTATGTTCTAGATGTGATTAAATTATGATATAGTTGAAAATATTTCAAACTATTTAAATTATATATTTTTTAATTCGTTTTAGTTATATATCCCAATTATCTAATGAAAATTTTCAATAATTTCAACAATCACATTAACCTAACAAACTGCGCCAGTTTAGAAAATAGTAGTTTGAAAAATAAAATAAACCTCTAACTAAAAAGATATTTGTTTATTAATAGATATTTATAAATATTTATAAATTTATAGTAAATAAACTTGACAGTATATATATTTAGCTAGGTCTTATAAATAAATTCAACGATACCATTAAAGACCACGATTAGCTAAATATAAAATTCTATGAAACTATTTGACACATGTTTTAATATTATCGAAAAAGAAAATCTATGACAGTATATCCAAATTTGGCTTCTAGGTAGACTGCAAAGTAAAAAAAGAAATTCAAACCACCCAATCCGAGTGTTGTTATGGTTAAGAGGTATTGATCGATCCAAGAATGTTGTTAAGATCCTGTCGTCCCACAACTGAACTGATGTTTCAATCTATATCTCGTTTCATGCTCGGACATGACACTAGTTGCCGACTAGAAGATCTCAGCTTTAGATGCCAACTATCAATTACTCCATTATGTACAGGTACAGCCATCTCATCATTTCATTTTATAATATCGTTTTTACATAAGATTTTACCATGAATATTTTATAATGCCAAATGCAACAATTCTGGTCCAATTGTGCCTTAATTGTGAATCTTCAGTAGAAAAACTTACTAGCAAAATAATTTAGCATAATAATCATAATAAATAAAACTTACCAACAAAATTAACATCAAGTACAAAGGCAAATTATCGATATCTTTCTACTATCATATTATATGTAAGAACAAGAACACAAAAATTGCAAATATACAGACTATAGTGTATTCTTCACATGCCATTGTGCAATCAGTAAGCTTCACAACAACATTCAATTTCAACATCTTCAAAGGTTTACAATTCACAAGTGTGGCATAAACTCTACATAATCTGTCACACACTTCTAGTACCAAAACACAACAGAACACAATATATTTCTTACCCTCTACTTTGTACGAATGATTGTTCGTTCGACTACCCCATTGCATCGCTCTCCATCTCCATGTTTTAAAACGTGAAATCGGTAGGCCGTTGCCTACATAAGTCTGGTCAGGGGAATCCGTTCTCCTGGTCGAGCAACTCTTTCAATCGAAGAGATTGGCATGATCCTTTGTGGCATAGTCATTCCTCCAGAAACTATTATTTCTGCAGTTTTCACTCAAAATGTTACAAAAGATGGAAGAGAATTTATTTGGCAGCAAATTTGAAATGTAAAGAAAAGTTCCCATGCTTAGACAAATGTAATTGAAATTGCACTGCAAGACAGCTTCTATAAGGATCTCATAAGTTGTTAGGATATAATATCAAATTATCTTGATAGGATAACCCTCTTGACTCTTTATTTTAATGCTCGATGACATTTTTGGGATAGTATGATTTACTTAAGACATCTTACATGCAACTTCATCATTGTATAACCGGGGCAATATTCAAGATGGTGTGGCTACAGAAAATTTAACAATTTGCCTATGTAACAAAGAAAGCAGTAATCAGAAGATTTAAACGCAATTATGGGATCATACCTATCCCTTCACGAATAGACAGATTGGGCCTAATAATCTCATTGGAGCTAACCAAGAATATATCTCCAATGTACAAGTGGTTTGTAGGAACAAAAACACTGCATAATTCTTCATCTCCATCATCTCTCTGTAGAACAACACAAAATAAACATGTAAATATAGGTTGTCATCCATTCTAAGTAAAGCATTTTTAAAATAACTCTCGCTTTATCTGATCCAAACACAGGTTACTTCTTATTAAGAGAACAAATATGACAATTTTGAAGTTCGGATTTATTATATCTGAAAACTGGTTACTTATTGAAAGGTCAACTGCTCGATCTGTTTACATATATCCTCAATAAGAACACATTACTACCTGTAGGACGACTGAAGAAGTGATAAAGCCAAATGCATATTCACCCACACGTGGATGGCGAATAATTGCCACTTCCTTAAATGCAGTAGTATTTTGGTCTGCAATGAACATAAAGTATAAAACTCAAACAGTATTAAACATGAATATAAACGGTAGGAGACAGCTATCGATAAGTATAAAGCCCATGAAGGTTCTGTAGGCATAGCACAGTTTGTCGTGGAATAGAAAGATTTGCATTTGAGTCACCAAAGTTCAGAAAGCAGGCAAGTATTTCTGTTCTTTACCAGGAGAAATTGCAGAGCTAATCTGTTTAGAAGCTGAGTAAATATGCCTGACAAATGGCATTTGCTTTATAAACCATTCTCCAAGCCAGATTACTGAAGCACCCAGCCATGATGAAACGAATACGCCAACAAGGAATACAAAAAGTAATGATGTGACAAATCCAAGTCCTGCACACAAGACAATCAATTGAGAAGCCTATCCAAGAACTCCAAGAAAAAAGGTTGTATAAAATTCAAGTTCCAAAAGGATGAAATATGAATAAAAACACTAGTAAATAACTACAAATAAAAACACGCTGATGTGAAAACTTATCTCAAATACCATATTTATGGAGAAATAGAAAACTATACTCCTGAAACTGTAAGACACGAATATATCTGATAGACTTCATCAAGAATTCATTCTCAAGCTACTACCGGTTGCAGTTTACATTAAAAAACATTACATAAAGCAAAATTGAACGATTTGATAATTTCCCAGTTGCTTGGGTTACATAGGTGAAAGAAGATATTGAGTAGAGCATGTTGGCAAGACAGCAACTGATACCAGGACCTACTTTCTTTCCAGAAGTTCCTACAGGGACATCTTATCTAATTCTACGAGGTTACAAACTGTTAGCCTTCTCAATTGGCTCAATAATGCAATACAAAACGTCTAAAATGTAGGATATGAAAATAGTACACTTACCAAATATCTCAATGCCCAGCTGTTCATATAGAGGGCTGAAGAAACCATCAACAAATTGAACGAACCACCAAGTCACAAAAAATGTAACAGCAACTGGGAATATAACTACACTGCAAATACAATTCATCACAATGTTAAGCTTAACCTGCCAAATTCAGAGAAATCTTGCATTTCTAGAGCAAGATAAAAGGTAAATAAGTACCATCCGGTCATGAATTTTTTTGAAACCCAGCTTTGAAGAACAAAACAGCAAGCCTGGACGGCAAAAAAATTAAGCCCTTTAAACATCAATTGAAAAAATAACAATTCTGCCTGCAGAAGAACATCTATAATGCTAACATAAAACAATCAACATTCCCACATCCAACACTTCTCTATGACCAATTCAACAAATCTGAAACATCTCTGGTACAGCTCTCACACTAGAAAACCTTGTAAAACAAACTATTGAATACATCTAAGCTGGAACCATAAAGCCATTCACAGGGTAGGGGAAGCCTGCATTCCACCACGAGGAATATCTATGAGAAGCTAAGACAGAAAACCCAACAAAGTAGTCAAAAGCCCATTCTACTACAAGAGTTGCTAAAATATGCAGACTATAATAAGGAGCAATACATGTTCTTCTCTCTTCTTCGTTTTTTTTTTACTAATAGCTTACTCATTTACTCATTATAGCTTTTTTGAGATGTCAGAAAGTTCATTGTTGGTGGTGGAACTTCAAGAGCATAACAATAATAGGTCTGCAAATGATTTCTAAATTTGCAGTTGTTCTCAAGATGAGGAAGGCCAAAAAGATAATTCCAGTTCACTTCATCCAATACCAGCCCAATTTGTGTGATTGTTGTGGTGCAGCAGCTAAAAAAAATTCACGTATATTCATGGCGCTTGCAATTGGAAGATTATTATAGATCAATTCCAACTACAATTAATTAGATCGGAATTTGAAATAAATGGTCAAGATTAATAGATTATCACACAAATTCCATTAAATGTTAAACCAACGCTTCGATTTGGAAATCTTTAACAATTATCACTAGTTCACATCTCGGCATTCTCAACTTTCAAATTCTTATTCAAATCAACCCAAATGTGTGATAAACCCAGCTAAAACACTACTACAGTAGTCACACAGTCAGAAATCGAATCTCGGCTCGCATTCCAATAAATAAACACACATTACTATAAATAGCAAGTAAAACGAGCTTAAACACGCACACGCACACGCACACTAACCCTACGAGTGGAAGAATCGGGAGAAGTAGAAGCAGGTTTTAACGGATCTTCGGGATCTCGCCCCTCTTCATCTTCGCCAACGCTTTGACTCAGCGGCACCGACGTGGCGTCCTTCTCCTCCGCCATTGTTGCCAAAAATAGGCACTACGCGATTTCGCAGTAGTTCTTGCAATCGGGAAATTAGGGATTTCAGTTTTAGCAGTGGAGAAAAATTGGGGATTTTGATGGATCGGAAAAATCGAGGAGAAAAAGCGTAGTGTTGAGTGTTATTGAAGAGGTGCTAGTACTGAAGCGAGAGGTACTAGCGATGATAAAACAAAGCGTGTTGGTCAACTCCATTATTGGAATTGCTCAGTTAACAATAACAAAAACAAAATGGAATTTCGTGGGAAAATATAAAATAATAGTATCATGAATATCATGCTCTGTTATTTAATAGTATATTATTTTGGCAATATATAAAATGTGACAACAGAAATATTTATTTTTGGTTTTCAAAGCAATAAAAATATCATTACACTACAAATATAAATTTGTGGTCACATGATTGAGATGTCAAGTGCGACAGCGACACCATATTTATTAAGTTACCAAATCTACAGCCAAAACTGATCGGGAAAAGAAAAGAGACTTGTCTCGGTTCGATTTTGTAAAGCTAAAATTAAGAAAAGTATCATCAATATAAATATTCATTTATTAAAATGTAGATGCCACTGAGTAGTAATAGTTAGTATTATATATTGGAATCGATTATGTATAATTCATTCAATTTGATTTTTACATGAGTATACAATAATGCTTATATATATATATATATATATATATATAACATTACATATATTGATTGGTATTTTTTGTATGTGTAGTCTTGTCATTACCTCAAATTATGATTGTGTAAAATATTATCATTTACGATGTTTTTATTGCATAAATATCATTTTAGTTCATGTTCGTTTGGCCTTGATGAATGAGCTCCACACCATGTCACCATCGGTTTTTGTTCTATCCATGTTATTCACGACTCTCACCATGAATTTGATGCTCTCTATGATGAGTTTGTGGAAGTTTTCGCACATGTTAAACAACGTGTGTGTTTGGAATTTTCTCACGCCCAACTTGAAAGTAAATTGAATTGCTTGTTCGCTTGCTACTTATATTATTCTTTTTCAAAATGTAATTATTTAAACACATGATTCCTTCCTATTTTTTGATATTGTATAGTCTGATGTGAAATAATTTCACTCCTTTTTTTCTTCTCTAAAGAAAAACATGAATTTCAATCAAAGCCTTGTATATCTGAGAATCGTAATTTACTAAATGCAGCAAACTAATGAATGGTATACACGTTTTAATTGTATAATAAATGAATAAGAAAATGAAATTGAATTTTGAATGAGTTTGAATCCTAGAAAGTCACATCTTTAGTAGTCTTCATGGGCTGGTTGGCCCAAAACACATATTTATTTTAAAATACAAATGCATTTTTTTTTCTAATTTCAAAATGGGGGATTGATGGGAGTAAGTATAATTACATTTTTTTGTTAGATTGAGAGATCAAAATTTTAAATGATTTAAGCCACATTAAAAAAGAATAAAATAGGACACATGTTACTTTCGAATTGGATATGATTATCATCAATTTCAATAATGCTTACATATATATATAACATTATAATTATTAATTGGTATTTTTTGTATGTATTGTTTTGTCATAATCTCAAATTGCCATTGTGTTGAGTATTGTGTAAAATATTACTCCTTTTGTCCGTAATATATTGACCCATTTTGACTCGGTGTGAATTTTAAGAAATTGTTTGACTTTGTTAAGAAATATGAATGAAAGTAACTGAAAAAAGTTAGTGTAATATAGGTCTCAGTTTTATATATTGGTTTTATAATTAAATGTAAGTGTAATGAGTTAGTGAAATGTGAGACTTGTTTACCAAAATAGTAAAAGTGAAATGAGACATTTTATTATGTACACCTATTTATGGCAAAATGAGACATATTATCATGGACGGATGGAGTATTATTTATGATTTCATTGTTGCATAAATATACGTTGCAACATGATTTTAGGTTATGTTGATTCAGCCTTGCTGAATGAGCTCCACGCCATACTTCTTGGGATTGGTTTTTGTTTGGAAAATGACTTGGGCCCATTTCACATATTTTCGAACTCTATTTCACAACTCTCACAGTGAATCTGATCCGCTCTGTGATGAATTGATGGAAGTTTTTGCAGATGTTAAACAACACGTGCTTTTGGAATTTTCTCACACCCAATTGCAAGTAAACTGAGTTGCTCATTTGCTTGCTAATTATGTTATTATTTCTCAAAATGTAATAATTTAAAGGGAAAATTATCGGAAAAATTGTAAAATTCGGTTAAATTATGGTTAGTCTCGGAAGTTTCAAATTCAACGGTTAATATCATGATTTTGACATTTTTAACAATTGTCCCACAATCCTTGATTTGGGAGCAATTGTTGCTGATGTGGCCGGCAGAAAATCTTGCATTGACAAAACTTCTGGCCACTAAAACGACGTCATATGTTGAGATGTAAAACAACGTCGTTTTGTTAAAATAAATATTTTCTTCTTTGTTTTTCTTTTTAATTTATTTGGAAAACTATTCTCCAACCCCCCAAACCCCGTTTGTCCCTTTCTATTTACAACTGCTGTCGTCGCCCTCCACCAACACCGTCGTCTACCATCCACTAACACCAGCAACTACGAAGAACAAGTCCATCCATCAATGGCAATAAAAAAAGGTTATGAATAAAAATAAGAAGAAGAAGAAGAAGAAGAAGAAGAAGAAGAAGGAGGAGGAGGAGGAGGAGGAGGAGGAGGAGGAGGGTTATGAGGGGTGAGAGGAAATCGAAGTTTCAATTGGGTCTCTTCCATTCGGATGACAAATCATCGTTTTTCGAAGTTTTGTTTAGATTTTTGAATTAACAGGCAATAGGAATCAATTTTTATATTCCCGTTCTTCATTTTTTGTCAATGTACACCAAGTGTTTGACAAAAAGCTCCATAGAAGTGCTTCGAATTTTACACAGAAAATCATTAAAATCATTCAATTTATTGATTGAGTTCTTGATGGTCTCAGATAGGGATGACCATGGTTCCGAAACCGGTCTGGTAAAGATTTAGATGATTACGATTTGAACCGAAACCAGCAGTTTCAGTCTTGGTTCAAAACCGACGGTTTTTTTTTTCTTCAGTTTTTCAATAATTCGGTTTCTTTCGGTTTATTGGTGGTTTTCAATAATTTTTCCTCATTAATTGCAGATTTTCAATTTTAGTCGGGCATCCCTAGTCTCAGGTAGCTTTGGGTTTCTAGCTTGACATTTTTTCGCATCATAGTGCATAATTAAGGGTAATTTTTTATTTTGTTTTATCTTATTGATGAGTAATTCAGTACTCCAATTTAGGATTTATGTAGTCTTGTTTTTTGAGTTTGCGAATTATAATATTTATTTGGAAGAAGTGAAATTATTTGTTGGAGTTTAAATTATAATTTCCTCTTTTAGACTTAGGGGACGTATGTTTTTGTTTTTGGTTTCCCCATCGATTGATTTGTGTGCATGTGTGTGTTTGTTTCTTGTTACATGTATTTCAAATATGGATATTTTGTGGAATTTGAGTTGGGAAGAAGTTGTCTATATGTCTACCCAAAAAAAAATTAATTACCCACTACACGAATGGTGGGGAGGGTGATTGGCGACACGAATTTGGTGGTTTGTGGTGCAATTCGATGCCATAGGTCCTTGATTTCTCGGACAATCAACGAAAGATGGGGGATGAATTGGGGGAGATGAATAGTAGAGATAGAAAGAAAGAGATGAGAGAGGAGTTTATGTTTTTTTTTTCAATTTTCTTAAAAAAAAAGTATAAATCAAAACAACTTCGTTTAGTACACCTTGCAGCCACGTCGTTAATTTTTAAACACGTACACGCTATGTCAATAATTTAAAACACGTAGGCAACTGTAATTTTTCTTCATGGGGCAATTGAAAAAAATGTCGAAGTCATGATATTAGTTACTGATTTTGAAATTTGCAGTACCGACCATAATTTGACCAAATTTCATGATTTTCCGACAATTTGACCTAATTTAAATACATGACTTTTCTTCCTGATTTTTTTATATTATATTTTCTGATGTAAAAGAATTATTCATTCCTTTTTTTTTCTCTAAAGAAAAATATGAATTTCAGTCCATGCCTTCTAAGTTTGTGATTTTCGAAAATTGACATTTACTCAAAGCAAACTAACCAATGGTGTTTTTCTTAAAATAAAATAATTAAATTGTGAATGAGTTTGAATCCTAAACTTTTTTTAGGAGACAAAAGGTTATTCCTTAAACACAAATTTATTTTCACGTACAATTACATTATTTTTGTTGTTAGAAAATTACAACGACAATAAGAGATGAATATTTTACATGAATTAACTCGCATTAGAAAAGAATTAAATATGACAACGTTATTTTCGAATTGGATATGATTATCATCAATTTCAAATTCCCAAAAAATAAATAAATAAACGAATGGAAAAGCAAATGAGTAGAAACAAATGTTGAACATCCAAAAGTAACTTCTATTCCCATTATAACATGTCTCACGACTAACTTAGATTACATAGCAAGCTATATCAATTCAAATTCAAAATTCAAACTCAAGTAATAAAAGTATAAAACACATGTTATACTTGTTACTTTGAGTATACAAAATAATGTGATCTCTTATTTTATAATAACTGAATATAGTATTCAAATTTAACCGTTCCCCACTTCAAATCGAAAAAAACATGTAATACTTTATTACATACTATATCTAGTAAATATAAATATACGTAATACCTATATTACGTATATTTGTACTAGGAGCCAGTGTAGTGTAATCAAATTATAGTTGTAAATCGAACAAAATAGTTCCCATCAATTTAGTTCCATTTGGAATCATATTTACCTAAATTATATTAATCATTATTTATTATATATTCTTTTGCTTTCTCATTTTATGTGCTTATTTGTTATTTACTCACTTTTGATTACTCAGTAAAACCTTATTAGTCCCTTTGAGGATACCACCGTGCGACATCACAGAGAGATATAGTTTCCAATCCCCACCATTCCTCCACTTCAAAAAAAAAAAAACGTTACAAAATTTTTATGACCAATCATGTAATTATATTTCGCTAGATACATATAAAAATAATGGGATAATTGCCATTTTTAAATCATAACTTTTCGTTGACTTCTGATCAATCCCATAACTTTTGAAACTGGAACATAAAATCATAACTTTTGACATTTTCTCAATTATCCAACACATCAAAATTCTAGTGAAATTGGTGGTGGCATGTCAACCGGAATTTCCGACGTGGACAGAACTTTTGTTATTCAAAACGATGTCGTTCAGATAATTGTCATTTAAATCATAACTTTTTGTTGAATTCCGCCCGACATGTCACCATCAATTTCACTGAAATTTTAATATGTGGTATAATTGAGAAAATGTCAAAAATTATGATTTTATGTTACAGCTTCAAAAAGTTATGGAATTAACCAAAAGTGAACGAAAAGTTATGATTTAAATGATAATTATTTGTAATTTTTTCAGTGACCACTTAAGAAAGTCAGAATTGAGTGCTTAAGGAATCAAAACACATAATCATAGTCATAGTACAAAAACACTACATGCCAAAACAATATTTCGCCCACTATTAATTAATTTAATTATTATATAGTAATTATGGCTATTGATTTGTCATGCATTTGAAAAGAAAAAACGAATACCATTTGTGAGACAAACAAATATAATTTGTACTTTTAAATATATTTTTTTGTCTACGCTTCTTCCCAATTCATCAGTCCCAAAAATTCAACTCACGTGCAATTATTTCTCATTCATATGTAGGCACAAAAATAGGTTATGCTTTTTTAGATTCATACCCCATTCTTCAATAATTTATTGTATAGATCTAAATGATTGAGTTTTATACGTGAAAAAACATTTGCAGCAGCACCTCTTATTTGAATAAAAATTATTAAAAACTTACCGATTTAGTCATGATTTTAACAATTGAGTGCAATTATAAATAATGTGATATTATGTAATAAAAAAGTTTAGAGTTCAAAGTTGATCGTTTTTCTCTCCCAAATAAAAACAAAACAAATTTAATTAGCATGTTGGTAAGAACTCACTATGTAATCTATCTTTCAATGTCACATAAGAATATCATTACACTACATTGGCCCCTTGTAATTACTTTTCATATCTGCAATACATTTATTAATATAAATTTATAATTTATTTATAGTGTTTCGCTATCATGTACTTATTGAATAATTTGCTAAAATTGCAAATTGTTAACAATCTAGAATACTTAAATCAAAGATAGTTGAAATAATTTTGGTACACTGTTGTTGGAGTATTTTACTTTTACTTACATACTGTAATTGACTAAATATTTGAAATAGAGGTAAAAAATAGACCCTCCATTTTTGAATTTGACATTTTGTGTATAGTGTATATTAATATTATGTAGTATATGCCCACTACAAGTACAACACGCTGCTTTAATTTGAATCGAAATTTCGTGGTAACTCTTCTTCTCCTGCTCTTCTTCTCCTGCTCTTCTTCTTCTTCTCTCTCTCAAGGCTCTCAATACAATTCACATTTTTCACATTTCTGTTGTCTCTGCCCCGTTGTTGGCTACCCCAGAACGAGCGCGGCGGTTTTTTGATCTCACAACGATTTATTGTAATCTCTCTTTCTTTTTCTTTGGTTGTATTTTCTTTTTGTATGATCTTCTTATTGTCTGAATCTTAATCTTTTTGGCTATATTTATTCTCTTTCGTTTCTGTGAATTTCGTTTTTACTTTGTTACTGTGGGTGTGAGCGGTTATGCTTGTTGTTCTTGCTGTTTCAGCTGTGGTTTCCATTTTCATCTTTCTAGGTTAATATTTATTTATTTATTTTCTTGACTGTTGTTTTCTTTTCATTTTTGAATGAAATGGAAGACTAATGCAGTTTGATAACTAACCTTATGCTGATCTTAGAAATCAAGCCATTGAATCCTTTACCAATCTGTGAGTCTTTCTTTTATTAGAAAACTATATTTTAGGACTAAGAATGATTTTTATTCATCATTGACAGCTAAGGCTGTGCTGGTGTCATTTTCAAATCCCATTACTTTGTGAAGTGGGAACAAGATTTTGGAATTCTTATAATTTATGATCTACTATACAAGTTTCGAAGTAGAGGAAAAGTTGTCCTATTTAGGATTTACTCATTGGCTATTTGATCGGTAACTGTTAACACGGAAGATCAAAGAGATTGTGCTAAGGGTTTAGCAGGTGATTCTAAGAAGCTATGTTTTATTTCTATTTCATCTAAAGACTATGAGTCTGTGACCGGCGCATAGTACCTGCTCAAATAAAATGATGCTGCCTGCGTGAGGTATTCACTATTGTCTATATTCTTGTCTTAGATTTCAACATCTTTGTGCTCGAGTAATGGTCTGAAATAGGTAGAGACTGTTTTTACTCAAATCTTTGCCACCTTTGAGTTTCCTCATGAAATCGAGATATATTTGTTCTGGTCTTAGTTGAATGGTGTTTTAAATATAAATGTGTGAGCAAAATCCATATTTAATAAAGGTTTTGTGCTGTATGGTCCCCATAGAGACTACAGTTGGATTTTTACACCATGAATCATGGGCTTGCTATTAGCATGACACCAATGCATATTGTGCACTTTTTTTTTCTTGTGTTGTTAGGATTTTCACATTTTATTATGACAGCTCTAGATGTAGCGTGATGTAGATTTTGACTCCTATAAACTGGCTGTGCATGTGTAGGTTATAATCGTGCATGCTGCCAATGGCAAGTGGACCTTCCTCTTTTGATGATTCGCAAAATAAACCGGAGGTCATTGATCCACCTCCAAAAGAAGACGTGTTGGACATTCGTGAGAATGTGAATGAGAATGCTCAAAGCGCGCTAAAACCTAATGCAGCTGTTACAAGTGGTGTTCGTGAGCTGCTGGAATGTCCAGTTTGCTTGAACGCCATGTACCCTCCCATTAATCAGGTACGACTTATCCTGTGTTTGAAACATAAGGATGAGCGGCTCTTAATTGAAGAAATATACACTTAAATTGTCTCATTAATAGTTAATTTGTTCACATGCTCTCATTTGTGTTATTGGTTGGAATGGAACTGCTGAAATAGTTATTAACAGGTATCCTTACTAATTAGGGGAAGTACATTTTTAGTAGGACAAAGAGAATCTGAAACTGTCATTTTCCTTTTACATGTTAATTAGGGGAAGAGCATGAGTTTTTTGAATATAACAACCATTGATAAAATAGTTTGGGTCTGAAAAGTTCAGCAAACTTTATCACTGCTTTAAGCTTTTGTAGTACTAAAAAATGCATTACAAAGAGATATGATGGTCCTTACAAATGCAGACTATTCCTTTACCTAGTTACAATTTAATCAAGTGATCCTGTGTTTTTTCCATTTGGTTTGTCATGTTTTGTGAATCGATCTCCCTTGTATTTGTTATGCAGTGTTCCAACGGTCACACGTTGTGTTCTGGGTGCAAACCTAGGATGCACAACCGCTGTCCAACATGCAGGCATGAACTTGGAAACATCAGATGTCTTGCATTGGAGAAGGTAGCCGCGTCACTTGAGCTTCCCTGTAAATATCAAAATTTTGGGTGTATCGGCGTCTATCCATACTACAGCAAGCTTAAGCATGAATCTCAATGTGCTTTTAGACCTTACAATTGCCCTTACGCTGGCTCAGACTGCTCTGCAGTTGGTGATATTCCGTTTCTTGTCAGCCACCTCAAAGACGGCCACAAAGTAGACATGCACAATGGGAGCACTTTTAACCATCGGTATGTCAAATCCAATCCACACGAGGTCGAGAACGCCACATGGATGCTTACGGTAATAACATTTTTTCCCACATACTGCCTCCACATGCTTTGAAGTCGCATAATGAAGAGGCAGACTCTGGTGCATCCACCCTAATCATATCCTAATTTTGATTAATAAATCATAACAAGGAATTAATGAAATCCAATTTGGGATTGGTGAACTCTAATTGGGTGAATGTACACAAGTTTTTGCCCATAAGGAATTATTGCAGTTCACACTCAATTGCTCTATCTCATGCTTTGCAGGTTTTCAGTTGTTTTGGGCAGTATTTCTGTCTGCATTTCGAAGCGTTTCAGCTGGGAATGGCGCCTGCGTACATTGCATTTTTGCGGTTCATGGGCGATGACAACGAGGCTAAAAACTACAGCTACAGCCTCGAGGTTGGAGGTAACGGGAGGAAGGTGGTGTGGCAGGGAGTTCCCCGGAGCATTAGGGATAGCCACCGTAAGGTTCGTGACAGTTTTGATGGTCTTATCGTTCAACGAAACATGGCGCTCTTCTTCTCTGGTGGCGACAGAAAGGAGCTGAAACTCAGAGTTACCGGTAGGATTTGGAAGGAGCAGTAGTGTAATGGCCATTTTTTATGTTGCTGGTCATGTTGTTTGAAGTTTAGGAGGCAAACTCTCTTTGCTTGTCTATGCATCAATGAACTTGTTGTCAGCTGCCTCTGCTATGTATCCGGTGAAGCCATGGTGCAAGAGTTTGTTTCTTGGCTCGACATAACAAGTTTTGTAAATGCTACACCTGATGAAATAGTATTCATCTTTTATATTCTTACCATAGATAACTAATATCAGTAATTCATAATTTCATCTATATGTATTGGCACCAATTTTGTTAGTCATGGTTAGAGTTGTTCATGAACCAAGCTGCTCCCAAACTATTTGGAGCTCACCTCGATAAAATTTCGTTAGGTATTCATTCGTTCAGTAACGAGATGAATTCAAGCCTCAAATCAAGCTTGATAAGATTGTTAAGCTGAGCTTGAGCTTTCCTGTGTTCGGCTTGTGGATTTGCGAATATGTTCGGCTCGGACTCAAATGAGCATGTTTATAAATATGTTCGCAGACATGCTCGTGTGCCTGTTTTTGTAACATCGTACACAAAGCTTGCGAATAGCTTCACAAATATGTCTGCAAGAACTAGTGTCAATGCTCACGCTCTTTATCTTATGATTTTTTGTGGAGCTTCAAACCTGTGTTTTTATTTTGTGGATTATAAGTTAAATAGAGTTTACAAACGAGCATGAGTTTATGCCAAAATTAACATATTTACTATAATCTATTATTATCTGTCAGGCTCGGCCTTATTTTTCGGCAGTTTTATCGCGAGCTCAAGCTCGAATAACAGGTGCCAAAAATATGCGAGCCAAGCTTGAGCTCATGCTAAGGCTCAAGATAAACAAGTAATTGTTGCACCGAACTATCCAACAGTCAAACTAAGCTTTAGCTCATATTAAAGCTCTATAAATTTCTCGAGCCGAGCCCGAGCGTGCCTCGACAGCCCTAATCATGGTTGTTTCTCTTATGAAATGAGTTGTGGATCATTAGATTCGTTACAGACTAGTCGTCGATTAGGCAATGATATGTTTCTTTCCAAAACATTTGTCATTTTTGTATTTTATGATGGAGAGTTAGGGTTGATAATCATAACAAAGATATTAGATAGGGAAGGGAGGAGAGAGAAAGAAACCCGCCATTTGTGGATAAAAGGGTGGCATTTGCAATCAAATAAAAGAAGAAAAACAAACATTCCAATTCAAACAAAATGCAAAATCACTGTCAACACTAAAACCCTCACTGGACACAAGTATACTACAATGTCATCTCCTCCGCCGCAATCCATGGAGTCGCTAATCCTGCAGCTCCACGATATCGCCGCGGTCAAATTCGGCAATTTCAAGCTCAAATCCGGCATCTCCTCCCCAATCTACATCGACCTCCGCCTCATCGTCTCCTACCCTTCCCTGCTCAGCCAAATCTCCCGGACAATCGCCGCCACCGTCCCATCCTCCGCCCACTATGACGTCATCTGCGGTGTCCCCTACACCGCTCTCCCCATCGCCACCTGCATCTCCGTCGCTTCTAATATCCCCATGCTCATGCGCCGCAAGGAGGTCAAGGACTACGGCACCGCTAAGGCCATTGAGGGGGCTTTCCAGCAAAATCAAGTCTGTCTCATTGTTGAGGATCTCGTTACTAGTGGCGCCTCCGTCCTTGAGACGGCGGCGCCGCTCCGCGCCGTCGGGCTGAAAGTCACTGACGCCGTGGTCATGATTGATAGGTGAGTGCGCGATTTTTTTAGTAAGATTTTGCTTTCATCTGATTAGTTTAACTTACTTTATTTTGCCTTAACTTGTGTATACTTGTCCATATTTTGTTTGAAGTGTTGGATGTTGTGTTGTGTGTGTTTTTTATATTGAAGTGTTGTGTGAGTTTTTTATGTTGAAGTGTTGTGTGATTGAGGCTGGACTTCATTTTGATGGGATTTTTGCCCATTCGGCTTGTGGTCTGTGGGGTTTTGTCACAAGTTTATATCTCATGCGCATACCAAACATTCATGTATACAATCGGAAGCTCTGGTAGCCGGCTGAATGGCCTTCCAATTATATAGAAGTACCTATTCCTGAGATAGCATGGTCTTTTCTCACTTCTCTATCTATTGCTAGTGTACTAGATTTTTAATTTTATTCTTCTGCTGTAGTAGGCTCATGGACTAAAGAGGAAATGCTGCATCTGTTTCTGAAAAGTACAACTGATGGAGCACAGTATGTGAAGGATAATGTGTACTTTGTGCAACTAATGTGGCACTCATGTAGTGGCAGTGATATAAATATATCACGTTTTATGCTTTAATATATTCAATGTGAGTTTTTCTCAACTTCCTTAGGTCACTCTTACAGAAGGGCAGAAGCACCGGTGAATCTGGGCAGGGGGCGGCAAGTGGGGACTGCTTCCCCCAGAAATGTTCACATTAGTTATACATATATGCATGTATACCTGTGTTATGTGTGTTTATTGATATTTAATAATAGCTACTATATGAAAGTTTAGATATTTTATTGACATTTATGTATACAATTGTTATAAAGGTGTAAGTATCTTCCCTCTATCATTAACTTGTAAGGTTAAGTTCTTCTAATGATTTTTTGGATATCTGCAAGTGATAACTAGCTTTTGGTCATAAGGTGCAAGCTTCAGATATCTCCCATTGTTTTGTATACATGAAAAAAATACTGTTATGGCTTATGTGACTGCTGAAGGTGGCAAGGTGCATGGAATTGTCGACTGTGATATTCTTGATATTTATTTGTTGATTTTGAACTTTTTTCAGTTTGATTGTTTTATTTGCCTCTAATTTTATACTTCTACTTGATTCATCTACTTTTGACCTCTCTTTAGTACGCATTTTTGTTTCAGCAGACGTGAATGTTCACTTTTGTATGCTCGAGCTTCTTGTTCTAAAGATTTTCTTATAAATTCTTCTTTGTCGTGCTTATACCTAGAGAGCAGGGGGGCAGGGAAAATTTGGCACAAAATGGAATTACCCTTCATTCAATGGTGAAGCTGACTGAAATGGTGAGGATATTGAAGGAGAAAGGGAGAGTGTCAGAGGAGACAGAAAATATGGTCATGAAGTTCCTGGAGGAAAATCGTAAAGTGTCAGTTCCGCTGGCAGTGGTAGCTGACAAGAAGTTGACAGTCAGAGTTCCATTTGAAGAGAGGGCAAAGATGGCAAAGAATCCTACAGGAAGGAAGTTGTTTGAGATTATGAAGAAGAAAGAATCTAACTTGTGCTTGGCTGCTGATGTTGCTACTGCTGCTGAGTTGCTTGATATTGCAGACAAGGTAAGGAATATAAGAACGATTCAGTTATTTTTTTTAAGAAATATGGTTATTCTCTACTCAATCAAAGCATTTCTGGCTGTTTCTAGTTGGACATGTAGAAAATTTCTGAATTTGTCTTGTTCCTAGTTACTGAAGCTAGAGTCTGGTTCTGTAGAAAAAATTAACTTCAGTTAGAATCAGCTTCTCCTGTTATGCAGTTCTCTCCACTTGAGTATGCGAAGATTGTCCACTAAAGTAACCCATGACTAGTGGTTTAATGTGTTCCATACGTGGTCATGCGCAGTTAAAGATTGTCTAATTTCTGGGCGTTTATAGGAGTAAACTATTAAGTAAACGTTCTTACTGACCAATGCAAATTCCATTCCAACAACTAGTTGTATCGTTGCTAAGAATTAGAAGCTATAATGCAGACTATCACTCATTTAGTATTTTGTTATGGAATACGAGGGTACTAAAACTTAATAAGGGCCTTAGTAATGGGCATCTATTTATATGCTCATACGTGTTGCTATTCAAAATTTTCTGTATATTACTAATATTCTAATAATTATGATTTTGATGCCTGTGATTATTAGTCGATAACAGCTGCCTCACTCACCTTTTGGTTCGGTACTTCTGCAGGTTGGGCCGGAGATCTGCATGTTAAAAACCCATGTCGATATATTGCCTGATTTCACACCTGATTTTGGATCTAAACTTCGCTTGGTATATCCCTACTCTCCAAGTGTTATTTTCACATTTAGCATGCAACTGTATCTATCACTGGTTCACTGTCGTAGTCCCCTGAGCCATCTCCTCAGTGTTCAAACTTTTAGAAAATGGAATGATTTTATTTTTCTCAGGGGAATTAGAACACCTGTCATCCATGCTTTACCTGCCAAACACTGACTATCTAATTTATAGTTACAGTCTCCCACACAAGAAAAAGATTGAAAAGGTATAAGATAGAAAACAGAACATAAATGTCTGGAAACCTCTTCTACATTACTCTATATCTAATGGAGATTAAAAGGGTTTTGAGTGGCTACATGTGCTTGTTAAATAAATTTTGAGAACGGCTAATTCTGCTTTATCTTCTGAAGATCGCAGACAAACATAACTTCTTGGTCTTTGAAGATCGCAAGTTTGCTGACATTGGTAACACAGTCACCATGCAGTACGAAAGGTAATAAGTTCTATTGCTTTGCCTTTACAAAAGTTCCTTTTGTGCTTTTGTTAAGAGTCTCATTCGGTTTGTACAGTGGTATCTTTCGTATACTGGACTGGGCAGATATAGTAAATGCTCATATAATTTCAGGACCAGCTATCGTGGATGGCTTAAAATTAAAGGTGTGAATATGCTCAACTTTTTTATTTATCCGAAAGATGCTATTACGTTACTCCATATTTATTATGACTTTTACGATGTGATATAGGGTTTACCAAAAGGCAGAGGTCTGTTGCTGCTCGCTGAAATGAGTTCTGCTGGTAACCTGGCCAAGGGTGATTACACAGCTGCGGCTGTGAAAATTGCTGAAGATCATCCAGATTTTGTTATTGGCTTCATATCCGTCAATCCAGCAGCATGGACTGGTGGGCCAGGAAATCCAGCTCTCATCCATGCAACCCCCGGCGTTCAATTGGTGAAAGGTGGAGATGCATTGGGTCAACAATACAACACTCCACACTCTGTAAGTATCATTTAGTTTATGGTGTAAGCTGCATTTGGTAGCTCTAAAGGTTAATATGAATGCTTGTCGATGATAATTTTCAAAACTTTTTTGTTGGAAATCGATTCACTACCTCGTGCTCCCCATTGTAAATGATCTTACGAATGTGTGGTTTCAGGTCATTTCAGAAAGAGGCAGTGACGTGATTATTGTGGGACGTGGAATTATAAAGGCTGCAAACCCCGCGGAGGCAGCTAGGGAATATCGGCTTCAAGGATGGGATGCATACTTGGTAAAATGCAATAAGTAATGCTTCTACTTTGCTTGTGTAATGCCTTTCGCCCTGGTAAGAATATTGAGTTGACATTTCAAACATTGAGAATAAAAATGTTGTGTTGATTTTTAATTGAGGGTCCAAGTCCAAGTTAATGGGGAAGGTTCCACCTAGGAAGCTAGGTTCTAGCGATTAAAACTGTGGAGAACAAGAAGTCAGTTCGATTCCCGATGCGTCATGGCTGATTGCGATTTTCTTCATATGAGTTGATTTCCACAAATGATGAATATATATAATGAAGTAGGCTCTAATATATAGTTTTTGGGATGTGACATGAAGATTAAGGTCATGTTTGATAGCCCTGATAAGCTCAAGATAAGGGCTTTATGAGGGCTCGTCCGGCCGTTTGATAGCCACGTTAAGAAAACATGGTAGCTTGTGTTTTCTGCTTGGCTCACTCAAGCCTGTGTGAAAACCGCCCAAAATGCCAGATTAGCTATCTCGATTATGCCAAATAGCCAATCTCGTCCTAAATTCATGTCTAGACCAGCTTGAGTTCTTCCACACTTGCCCCCCACACTCCATTACCCAAAAATCACTTCTCCATTATTGCCCTAGACGTTAGTCGTTGACAGAAACCTTTGGGCAGCTGCAGTTTCAAGTTCGCCGGACGCACAATCTAAAGTAGAAGACGCATCTCTAAAAGGTAATTGACACCCAAGCCTGTCAATTTGTGGTTTTATTTCGTTGTTTTTAAGCTCAATTACATGAAATTGGCACCCAAGCCTGACGCACCGCCAAAATATCACCACAAGCTAACCAAGCAAGAAAGATTGAGCTCCTAGAACGCACTGATACTCAACACTAGATTTAGGTGAACGTTTCGCACAATTTTGGGTAGAACAAGTTCAAGTTCTTCTTCAACACAAAGAAATTGAGCCCAACTATCTTCTGCATTATGCTTTCAACATCAAAATCCCTAGAATGTGTCATTCAAAATTATATTTCCAAATGCCCACTCATCAATCTAATTTCAGCATACGCTGAACAATTTCATGTGCGCGTTTTTAAAGCTAAAAAAACCCATCTCAAAATTGTTGGAAAGAATGAAAGAAATCTTTTATTATTAGAGTAGATTAATTTACATCTTTGTAAAAGGGTAAGATGATTTCCTTACCTTATATGGACGTAGAAGTGCACCTATAAAGAGGTGTTGTAATCTTTGTCAAATATATGAATACAATATGAATTCCTACTCTATCTTTTACCCTAAACTTTACAATATGGTATCAGAGCAGGTTTTGATACGGAATTCAGAAAATATATCATCATAGTTCCACCTTTCTCGGCCAATTTGCTCGAACCAAACGTCCTTGAAACAAATCATCCCCAACCATGTCAGAAATCACAAACTTTGAATAGAACCAACAAACATAAAAAATATCACGGAATAATGAAAACATTGTGTTAGCCATCAAACTGGATGGGAATAACTTCCCCTTATGGTCCAGATTAATCCAGGTTGCAATTGGCAGCCGAGGAAAAACAGCCCACATCACCGGTCAACCAGCACCACCCCGAGTCGGGGACCCAACATACCTACACTAGGAAGAAAGTGATCTCACGGTGTTTGCGTGGATCATACAGAACATCGAAACCAGGTTAGTAAATAACTTTGTACAACATAGAACAGCCTTAGCACTATGGAAAAGCCTCAACATCACATATGGGAGTGGGGCAGATCTCGTCCAAGTATAAGATTTGGAGATTCGGGCAAACAAAATCAACCAAAACCAACAAACTATTGAGGATTACTGGAACGAGTTACAGATAACATGGATGGCCATAGACCAAAGACACACCTGCCCAATTCGATGTTGTGATGAAGGTATCAACCAGTACCACCTTCATGCCGAGAGCCGTTGGCTCTTTCAATTCTTAGCCGGATTGAATGAACGGCATGAGAGCATTCGATGAGACATTTTGAAGGAGCACCCTTCGCCCTCAGTCGAGACCGCCTTTGCCCGGGTAAGGCGCGAGGGCGCGCGGCTCAAAATATTGAAGGCCACCACAGGGCATCGGTTCTGGCCTGGTGGCTCGGAACCTAGAAGCTCCTAGGCCAGAATGGAACAGAGCGACGGCTGATAGGAACCCACACGGCAGAAACTCCTCTCGCTCCAGCGGTCCATCACAGCGAGAAAAGGAGAAGATGGACAAAGACAAACTCATATGCACACACTGCGGAATGGCCCGCCACACCCGGGACCAGTGCTTCAAGCTTGTCGGCTTCCCCGAGTGGTGGGAAGATAATAAGAAGAAGAACAGGGGAC
>JAYDZE010080613.1:0-24946 GCA_034509125.1 Monilaria moniliformis
AACAGTTGCAATAATCTCCAAATTATATCAACATAAATCTTAACATTTCAAATAATAATAATAATTAAAGTTTAAATAATCCAAAATCCAAAATATATATATTTATAAAAAATAAAAAAAATAAAAAAAATTGAAAATCGGATCTAGGCGGCCGCCTAGGCGGAAATCGGCCGCCTAATCGCCGCACAATGGCGCCTAGGCGTTCGGCCGCCTAATCCAGCCGATTTGCCCGTATGCGCCGCGGCAGGCGGCCGCCTAGGCCGATTTTTACAACAGAGAGAAATAATATAAAACATGATCGAATTTCATTTATTATTATATCTATCTGGCACAAACTGACACATGTTTTTTTATAATTTACTAGTGTAATATCAGTGCACGAGTTTTTAATTTATTTTATTTTATTATTATTAATTAATTATTTGAGATGATGAATAATTTTAGTATATTAATGTTTAATAATTATAAATGTTTATAATAATAATTTAGTTTTATGACAAAAAACTTTTAAAATTAAGTAAGTTTTGGAAAAAATCCAATGCACATATTCATGTTTATGATAAATATTACCACCATTCAAATTAAAGTATTTATATTTTAGTAAATATTCGACACTTCCAATAACAAAATATTAATAGGATCCGGGTTTAAAGAGAAAGAGAGAGTTTATCGACATATATATTGCACCAATGGTAGGGGAGTGCAAATTGCAAGTCATAATTGATTTTATTTGTTACAATCAACATGCTATCACATTATACACATTATCTTTCCAAATATTTAGATGTGTATGGCCTTTAACAAAAAATTGTCATATTAGCGATGCCTTAAATTGGTCGCTATCAATATAATTGTGTGTTTTATTAAAAAACTTGTCATCTTAATGCAGCCATGTTATATATTTTTTTTTAATTAACGCATGTTTAACTTTTTTTTCATTTTTCTTTCTTTTTTTCTTATTTATGATATTTTAAATTTTAAATTACGTGATCCCGTTCATTCAATGTTAAATTTCTTTTTTATGTGAAAGACTGAAAACTTGTTTTCAACTTTTATGCTAGGAAATGTAAATGGCTCAAATTGTATAAGTTATTGCGCCCACTTTAATAATAATATTATTATTATAATTACACATAAAATTTTGGAGCATATAATTTTTTTTTGAAATTCATTACATTATTTTAATTAAAATTTACAAAAATAGTGTCTATTATGTAATTATTCTCAAAGGTTCTATCTAATTTACAACTGCTCAAAATTTGCTAACAAATCTTATTCTAAAATAATGACATTTTGCTTAAATACATACTAATTTGTTCATTTATAAAAAATTCATTGGTCATGCAGGTAAGGTTATGTTAATTGTATAGGTTTGAAGATGTTAACATGAAATCTATATTTTGTATTGTTATTATATAAATCTAATTATAAACTATTATTTTTGGTGCAAATAACTTCAAACAAAATGAATTCTTACAACTCTAGTTATAAACTATAATTTGTATGATATGCATCAAATTTGATCCATATATCTTACTAATTTGAAAAATATTTTCATTACTCAAACAAAATTATTCAATTGATAGTTTAAAATGAAAAATAAATTTATTATACAAATGATAATATTGATAGGTGTACGTAACAATATTTTACGTATCAAACAAAAAAATTATAACATTAGTAAATTTGGAAAACATCCAATGCGGGTGGATAATTTTTATAAATATTACCTCCATTTAAATTAAAGTACATATATATATTTAAAATATTTGAGTGCGACCCTTCCCGCCCCAGCTCCGTCAGTGACGACGATTTCATCAAACGCGCCCGTCCGCCGCCGCCGACATCCTCTCCCGGAAATCACCTAAATACTTCTCCCTCGCCAAATTCTCCTCCGTCTTACTCAAGGACACCAATGCCGCCGCCAAAGCATCAGCACCACCGCGAGAGGAGTCCTCCGCAAATATTTGAAGAAGATCAAACCCCTCTACGAAAAGCTATCCCACAAACAACAACAGCAGCAGCACCAGAAATGCCAGCGGCGGCGGTGGCGCGGCGATCAAACGAGAATACAAGAGAAATATCGCTATCCTTCTCCGGGAATTTGAGATACCCTAGGAGAAGAAGCAGCATCTCGAGCTGGCCGTCGTCGATGACGTCGTCGCCTCGGCGGGGCGAGCCGGCGCAGATGGGTCGGGGCGGATCGGGATCGTGCAATCTGGGAGCCTCGTGGATGGCGGAGTTGCAGAGCGCGATCCAAGGCGCCATTGCTCACTGCAAGAACTCCATGATGAAGAACAATGGCGTCATTACGGTCAGCAACGATATTTCAGAATAAATATTTTCTGTAGAACAATTAACTGAGTCATTTTTTATTAACATATGCTGCTGATTGCTTAACCTAATTAAAATTCATCGAATTGCTGATTTATATTTGAATATGCATTCGTCTATAAATCTTGATATATTTGTGATAAGCTGTCAATTTTTAATCAAGTGATGAATGGACGTTTAATTGCTTGTCCAAAATCAATCATTCCATCCAATTAGGGATATAATCTTTCTAACATATCATTTGGCTGTATAGGAGAGTGTGGCAATTAGTCAAGTAACTATCAAGTTTCTTTTGGAGTATTCAAGACTTGTCTTGTTCCTTAGTTTGTACGTCTATCTGTATTTCACTACAATAATACACTATAATCAATTATTTAATAGCTAAGTTCCGTACAGTGTATGAAGGCGAAAAATTCCAGTGCGGTGCGGACATGCAGCCGCAATTAAGATAAAGTTTTAACTAATTATTAACTATAATTAATGGAGATTTTATTTAGAATTTATTAATTGAAACTTAATCTTAACCAAGGTGAATGCACCAATTCATTTCAGATACACATGTCCTTCTTGCACAAAAAAAAAAAAACTTACGGCCGGAGAATGGATCATGAAAATATTTTTTTAACAACTTCAGATCTGAAAATAAATAAAACGAAAACGAAATGGATAATTTAAATTAAGACGGTGTTTAGATGCACATGATGATACTTATTACTTACCCAAAAAATAATTTAATTAGCATCCAACAACTTAAGAAAGAAAAACAATTAAAACCATTAATTTGAGCTACCAAACCTTCCGTTATTTAATTAGTCAATCCTCTAAAAAAACCCTTTTAAAATTCCAAATTTCTTGTAAAGACCTTATAAATCACACTTTGGAATATATTTCATATATGTAAAAACCTTAATCCAGTTCGTATATATTAGTTTATACTTATACTAAAAAAATTGTGTGACTATAATATTTAGGTTGATTAAAAAAAAAAAAAAAACCACCATAAAGAGGAGGACTAGTGCTACTACTACTACTACAGTACTACTACTTAATTTTATTGGTTTTAGGATACTTAATGATCGATCGTTTACAGCACAAATTTTGATAAACAGTAAAATTCATTCTTCATGTAAAGGAATACTATATAAAATAGTTCAGTTTATCTTTCATGTGCAATTTTGCAGAATATTACAAAAGAAAGAGGTTTGTTTAGAGTAACATCATTAACTTTTTCCCATTTTATTCTCATTATGCAATACTTCATACAACCTTTTTAACTCATTATTCTCTCGAAGATGTTTAAAATTTCCGTTTATCCAATAAAATAAATTCTCTTGAAGACCTATATCACCGGACATGGATAAACATATAATTCATGTCGTTGTTTTATGTTTGGTTGAATTTGTTGAAGATGATTAAGAGATGATATGTGTCATCGAAGGCTATACGATAATGGAATTTTATTTTGGAGAATACTGAAATTAAAAAAAAAAAAAAAGAGTGGCCCATTAGTTAATAATTGCTCGTATAAGTGACATGAACTTCCGTCGTTTGTGGATGGTATTCCCTCTTGTCCTTGTTCTTGTATTAATTGAATAAAATTAAGGGAGTTCGAAAAAGAGTGGGGTGCTATAAATATCAAAATAGAACTTTCTAAATAATACTAGCAGTCATTTATTTCATTTTAAAGTTCGGCCTGTTACACAAAATCTAGAAATGGGCCTTAAATTGGAAGACTCTCTCTCTCTCTCTCTCTCTCTCTCTCTCAGGAAATGGGATGCCCATCTTTTGAGGTAATGGGTCGGGCATGGGAAGATCCGACCCGTGTATAGGTGGACGACCGGATAACATTCAATTTGGTTCGCTACTATATGTAATATGAGTTACAAAGAAATTAATGTTTACATTTATGTAAAAAAAGAAGAAGCGTTTTTGTAGTTATTATTACTATTTAATATTCCAACACAGTGATTGGAGGGTTTTCAGATAACTTTTTTGGTGAGGTATAATTTTAATTTTATTTGCGCCTTTTCCACCGCATTCTAAATAACAATCTGAGTTTTTTCTTCTTTTTTCTAGAATAATCTGAATTTTCCTTTAAAGAATAATTGTCATTTAAATTATAATTTTACGTTGATTTCTGGTTAATTCCATGACTTTTGAAACCCGAAAAATAAAATCATAACTTTATAAAATTTCTCAATTGTTCCATGAGTCGATTTTTCCGGACAAATCCGTAGTGACCTAAAAGCCAAAATTTGTGACGCAGAGAAAATATCTGGTAAACAAAACAATGTCGTTTAATAATGTTCCATTTAAATCATAACTTTGCATTAACTTCTTGTCAATCCCATAACATTTGAATCCGGAAAATAAAATTATAACTTTATTGAATTTCGCAATTGTCTCATGGGTCGATTTTTTTTTGGACCAAAAACCCTCAAAACTACATCATTTCGTGAAAATAAGGATTTTTATTTTCTTTTTTTTATTTTCTTTTCTTTTATTTTCAAAACCCTCCCCACACTTCTTTTCTTGTCTCCCCCAACCCCCATAATTTCTCTCTTTTCTTTCGGCAACCGCCGCCGGCGAGAATCGCCTCCGTTGTTGCACCTCCTGGAACCGGCCGAGCAGCAGTAGCCTTCCAGCCACCATTGTCATCGTCCTCCTCCTTTTCTCTCGACTTCCCTCTCTCATCGTACACAAAACACCCAATCACATAAGGGACGATGGCGGAGGTGGTGACTACATCAGCGGTTATTGGAGAAAGAGACAAGGGACGATATTGTATGGTGAAAGATGAGGTGGGAGAGGGGATGGTGAAGAGTGGGGTGGGAGATGGGATGGTGACATCGTTTTAGGTGTCATTTTGCCGTGAGATAATTTTGAAACTTGATAAAAGTATGTTTTTATTTTCCGAATTCAAAAGTTATGGAATTGACCAAAAGTCAAGTACATAAAATTATAATTTAAATGATAATTATCTCAATCTTTAATCATAAATAACATAATATGGAGAGAAACATGGGCCCATATATGAGGAGGCTACGTTGTTGATCCGAATTATTAAATGAATAATAAAAATAATTATAAATTATAGTTTTAATATTTATAAATTCTAACAAAAAAGTCACCGTTTTCACCAAAATTTGTCTATAATTTAATATTTTCCATTTTTTCACTTCTGTTTCGTATCCTCACATACTAATACTACATTTTATTCGTTTGACATAATTAACACTTCATATTACGAAACTTTTAAAATATGGGAACCGAGTGCAAATTATAGTTTAAATAATCGAACCAATCACGTAGATAACATGAAAAAATTACATCATTTTGTTAAAAATTCACATATATAAAATTATAGGCGACTCAAATCTCCAATCAATTAATTGGAAGGAAAATATATTTGTATTTAAGTTACACTTCGTCATAAAAAAAAAAATTAATAAAATAAAATAAAATAAAATAAAAATGAAAATGAAAATCACCCCTCAATTACATCACGAATGCACTTAAACCATTCATAAAGCAACACAATAACGAAGATTCTGAAATTAAAATATCTAATTCTAAATCGGAGATTCATGTATGTTCATAATCGTAGAGAATGATATTTATACTTTAAATATTTATAATAACCATACATACAATGTCAACTATATATAAATACAAACAAATAATATTAAAAATGAAAGAAAAATTAAAAATGAAAAAGCATGCACCCATGAATTGAACTACCACCAATTCCTTGCCTTGTAGGAATTCCGAATTTGTCCCCTGCTCCTCTTAAATTATTAAACTAAATCTCCATACTTGACTTATTTAAATAAGGATAGATAAAATAAATCGTGAATCTATATTATACTAGTTGACTGGCCATTAATTTTATCCCTGTATCAACCACACTCTGTATGCTACATATTCAATTATAGTTAATAAATTATATTCGTAATCGTTATATATTGGACATTCTTTTTAAAAATGATTGACTCTTGAGTTTACCTTTCGGCTATTTATAATTATTATTTCCTCAATGTTGATTATATCAATTGAAAATTACACGCGTCATATAGCCAGAACAGTCAAAGACATTGAGCCATTGTATCTGACTTACAATTTGTCTTAATAAGGTAAACTGTATTTAAAATAACGAGAGTTGACAATAATACTATATATTATCAATAATAAGGATTAGAAAATAATAAATAAATTGCAGTCAAATATGATTCCAATGTGTTGATTCCATTTTTCGCCATCACATCAACAGTAAATACGTTAACTCGTATCAACAATGAATACACGAGAGGTTATGTTAAATTATGAGCAGAAATATTATTTTGCAACATGTGATATCATCATATTTTTTGTTACAAATATTAAATCCAAACTTATCATGTGTATAATTTTCTTTGATTCATGTAATAGTCCTTATTAATATCCTTTTTGACAACAACAACATTTAGCATAATGAAGAGATCATTTGCAATTTGCACCTTCGAATTATCACCAATTTGATTTCTTAATACAACAAATGTGTGTCCGTAGTTTTAAAACAAAACTAAGATTTGTTTAAAATGGATTATTAATTGAGATGATAATAATAATAATAATAATAATAATAATAATAATAATAATAATAATAATAATAATAATGATGATGATGATGATGATGATGATGATGATGATGATGATGCATGTACAAGACACAACTTAAATAATACTACTATAATTTGCAGGTCAATAAAATAATAAAAATAATATTAAATACATAGCTAAGAATTATGGAAAAAGATCATCTAAAAATATTTAGAAAATAAGAATCTTGGAAAGTTATCATTTTCTTTATTTTCAGAATTTTTATTGCTTTTCTTATCTGATATAAATTCAACCAAATATAAAAATCTAAAACTAGAATCTAATTACTTCTCTTTTAAAGCCGACACTACCAAGGATGATTTTGACAAAAATACCCATCTTGGTTTTAGTTGGGAGATACACTATTTCACATGGCGTGCAACTTATCATGTGATCACATGCATGCCATGTTATTATCAACTCTCTTATCTATACCAAGGGTCAAGTTCTCTCTCTCTCTCTCTCTCTCTCTCTCTCTCTCTCTCTCTCATTAATCCATGTCTAATCATTCATCTGCCTGTTAAGAAAGATACTAATTACCCATAAATGAAGTGTTTTTCATTAAATATATATGTACTTATTCCAGTAATAGTTTTAATGGTCATTTCGTCATTGGTGGATGGTTTTTTAAAGAAAGTAATTACACCTGGCAATAAAGTAATACAATTTTATATATTTTTTTGAGAGGAATACAATTTTATATATGATGGAGAAAATTGACAGAGTAATTTAGTTGTTTTTGACCTAGATGATAAAAAAATAATATCAGGCTACACGATCTTAATTTTTGATAGGTGAAATTTCCTTTTTTTATTCACTGAATGTCAATCGTAATGCCCCTTAATTCTACGCCATGCATGTTCTTTGCATGTTGAAGCTAGTCGAGCATAAGGTACCTAGCTAGATTATATAATTGGAAAGTTACACTAATTCAGTTACAAAATATTGATGCAAACACAATACCCGATTGCACAAATATGGATTCAAACACAAGTGGTTAGATTCCATAAATATCAATTGATGAATCACATGAAGAAAAGCCAAATATTATTAGTATTATAGCCAACAAAAAATAGCAAGCGGATAGTTCCGATGTAGTCCTTAAAAAAAGGAGAGATTCTAGTAAAATTAATATCTAGAAATATTTATTATATAAAAAATACTACAATATAATATTTTGTAATTAACATTTATCACTAAGTCTAAAGTTTTAAAATTATATATCCCTAATTATGAAATAACCAATCCTAATAATTAATTATTAACTTGGAAATCTAAATTAAATGATAAAAAAATAATTTACAATCAATCCAAATTATAAATCTACATTAAAACACAAAAAAGTAAAACTAAAAAATATTAAAATTTAGACACGGCAAAGCACCAAAAAATAGGAAATAGTATGCAAGTGAAAAGAAACTCCAATTCGAACAAGTAGGAAGATCTATAGATAAATAAATAAGAAAATATTGGTCGTCCCATCCCCATTAACAAGAAAAATTAACTCTATTCCTATTTCTATGCTTCATGCGTGATGGATATACACGATATTCAATACAAAGATCAAAGATATATACAAGCATGGACATCATAGTGCTTTCAAATTTATTATTTATATAAAGATTTATGCATAGCACGTATATATGGAGAATATAATACTATAATGCTATATGGGGAAAGTAACACCAAACCTAGCTTATAATATTAATAATGGGATTATATTAAGCTTAGATTTAATAAATAGGTTCGACTTAGATTCAAACTTGATTTCAAATCTAATTAATAGGCTGGAACTTGTATATTTAATTTTAATAATTATGCATCTAGCAGATTCATTTGACCTCTCACCTGCCTCCAGTCTTGTCAACTATCCTGCAATTATGAAGTTATTTAATGTTTCGATTCCATCATCTCTAAATTCTTGTTATTACAAACAAAAGTGTGTTAAAGATAATAAATGACGTGTCAATTTGAATCGGACAATACGAAAATCATTATTATTGTGTTATCTTTGTTGAAACATTTCAAAATTCACATCTTAATATCTATATAACTTTAATAACTTTTTGTTTTTTTGCATCGCGGGCACAAGTCATGGTATATGCAATGATGTAATGCATACACTGATAAACCCTAAAATCGCTATATAGATCTATGACGCCATCTAGATGTAGCTAGGGCAAAACGACTTCAGATATTCTATTCCAATTTTGGTGTTTCACTATAAATTTTTTATTTTATTTCAATATGCTGTGATTTAATTTGATTTTATAATTATTAATTAATATTCATTAATCCAATAAGGATTTATAATGATCTTTTATATTTAATTTGCATTTTAGTTGATTTTTTTATTTAGGTTTATTATTCGAAAAATAGGGTAGATTTTTGTTTAATTTACAAATTTTTGTAATAAATAATAGTAATTCTTTATTTTATAATTAATATTATTAAAATAATAAAATTAACAAAGAGACACTTGTAATGGAGTATAGAATTGGGACATAGAATAAAGAAGGTAACTGGTTGGAAATGTTATGTGATATAGAGATAGCTCCAAAGATGACCATGTGTTGTCCCCAAACACCACAAACAACCTTACCTCATTTGCTTCAACTTCATCAGACCACTGTATGCTTCAATATACTGTAACTGTCGTTAACCTTGTATTACTACTAACACAAAACACCAACATACATAAAAACAATATTAGATTTCATAAAGATGCTTAATTAAACAATATATCTTCCACTCTTTATAAACTCATGCACAACCATTTTTTCAACCACATGACACACAAACTATCACCACCTCCACAATTCTTACATCCTCCAATTTTTCAGATGGTCTCCGCAGAGGCCCTCCACTCCCTCTCCCTCTCCGACTCCGACGAGACGGGGTCCAGCGCTCGAATATCCCTCTCATCGGAGTTTCTCGACGAGAGCAACTTCATCACCATATGCCCCAACCCTCAGGCGGAGAGGGAGGCCATGGAGCGGGGGCTGGCCCCACGGCCTGGGGTTGACTTCGAGTTCCTATCAGGAAACCTAACCAGCATGATCGCCGCCGACGAACTCTTCAGTGAAGGAAAGTTGCTCCCCTTTCAGCAAATCCATCACGCCGAGAAGCTCGACAGGATCAGCCTGAAACATGATTATTCAGAAGAGGCGTTGGTGGGAGTCGAACCCGGAAAAAAGGATCAGGAGGCCAAGATGACGTGGTTCCTCGACGACGATCCGTCTCCTAGGCCTCCCAAATGTACTGTTTTGTGGAAGGAGTTGCTCAAGATGAGGAAGCAACGCCCTTCGACACTGTCTCCGTCAAATTCATCATCTTCTTCTTCGTCTTCCTCCTCCTCGTGCCGAGCTTCAGTGGCTAAAGTTCAGGGAGAGACGGTGGGGAATAGTGAGAAAAGTAGCAAGAGATTGAAGAAAGGGCAGGAGAGGACGCGATCGTTTAGTATAAGGATTAGGCCGGTTTTGAATGTGCCTATCTGCACGCAGGCTAAGAACGCAGCGCTGCCGCCATTGTTTTCCTCGAGGAAAGGTAGATGAGAGAGAGAGAGAGAGAGAAGCAGATAATATTCTAAGAACGCGTGCAGTTTGGTTTTTACTTACATTGATTTCATGTTCTTTTCTTACGTTTTTTATAGATGAATTTAATTTACGACTGAATCTGCTTGTATTTGGTTGATGTATAATAGTTTCAAGATATAATAACTCTTCATCTTTTCTTTTCTTCTTATATGTTCTTTTTTTGGATTAATTAAGTTTGAATGTGGAGAAACATGATCCAGATAACCTGGAAACCCTTTAGTTTTATGGGGCCAAACATAGCAATTATTACAAAAAGAATGATGAAGCATATGATCATTTCCAGGCCAGGTTCGACTATTTGACAATTCTATTCTAAAATATTGGAACTGCTTTTTTAATTATATGAATGATAGATTTTGCATCAATCATGGCCCTGTCTATTTTTCGGCTCCAAAAAATTTGCGTGCATCGCCGAATTGCCATAATATATGTAACATTTAAAAAAATTATATCTTAAATTATTGAAAATATTTTTTATTAAATACATCATGACAATACGGCGAGCCACATCAATCTTTCTGAACCGGAAATGGACGAGAACAGAATTGATACAAGATGATACAAAATCATTGTTCATTATTTACAAAAATGTTTCTAATAGTTTAAAATATAATTAATAGTATTAAAATAATTAAAGTAATATTTAACCCCCCGCCCCCCCGCTACCTTGACTGATTTTGCGATAATGCTCGAGGCATAGCATTAAAGTCTAAACTACAAAGCTATATAATTTATAAGATTGTCTATTGCGATCGATCAATCATGATTTAATCTTGTATTTTATTATTCACATGCATTTAATTTGTAGAGACCATATTATTTGAGGGATTTGTAGTAACATGAAACTAAAGTATGAGCATCAAAATATGATAGAGATTAAAGGATCGACTGAAATGCCTTCAATTAGATGTGGTATGTATTTAGGCTGCAACAAAGTCATGTGTAGCTCTCACCTAATTAAAAATGTTAAGCAGGATTTAAGGCAACTTGTATCGGGATTACAAATAATTATGACGCGATCAACACAATTTTCTATATTATATTATTATAACCTTTTTATTTAATAAGAATTTAGACTCACAATAATTTATTGTACCAGTTCGAGATTTAACATTACATGTTACATGTCTATTTTATCCATAAATACAACAAAATTAGAAAATTGGTTTGAATTCTAGATTGCTGATAGAAAATTGCCCTTTTAGAAACAATTATATATATATATATAGGATTGCATTATAATGAGACAATACCCTTATATTATAACTAAGATTAAATCTTACCCCTTTGGATAAAATGATGGACCACTAAACTTGAAGGAGACTGCTTCAATTATGCACTTTGGTATAATTTTATGTAAGCTTCAGCAAATGGCAAAAATATCAAACATAAATTACAATCAATTGTTTCTCTCTTCCTCTCATGCCAGTTGTCCACTTACTCTCTCATAAAATATTTTAAAATTTTATGAGAGATATAACTCTCTTGATTTAAATTATTTTGTCACACATCATATATCAAAGTAAATGTAATTTTATGAAGATTCAAACGAAATCCTAATTGCATATTTTCATATGAAGAGATTTGCACGAAAAAATGGAATATGTAAGTATCTCAGCGTACTTTTATAGCATACATTTATTCTATTGGAGTATGGTTCATTGTTGTACTAAAGTATGATTCATTATTGTCGAAAGTATGATTTATTGTTGTGTTGAAATATAGTACATTGTTGCATTGAAGTATGTTTCGAAATTTATTTTATTGGGGTATGATTCATTGTTGTGCTGAATTATGATTCATTGTTGCGCGGAAGTATGACTCATTTTGTGCTGAAATATAATTCATCATTTCGCTGAAGTATGTTCGAATTTTATAGATCGGCGTACTTTTAGCACACATTTATTGTGCTGGAGTATGATTCATTGTTGTGATTAAGTATGATTCATTGTTTTGCGGAAGTGTGCTTCATTGGTGTGCTGAAATATAGTTCATTATTGCGTTGAAATATAATTCATTCTTGAGCTTTATGTTTCGAATCTTAGATCAGCGTACTTTCAGCACACATGTATTCTTGTGGAGTATGATTCATTGTATTGTAGAAGTATGGTTCATTGTTATGGTGGAATATAGTTCATTGTTTCACTAATAAATGATTTGAATTTTAGACACGTTGCGAATTTTAAATTATATAAATACCCCCAACCTCTCCAATTAAATATGCAGCGCTGCCACATGTCATAGATCTTAACGTCTAAAATTTAAATCAAATGGTTGAGAGTTAGTCTTATTTATGATATAAGGAATGATTCAAAAATATATATAATTTATGTATAGACGAATGAATCCTAAATCAAGAAAATCTTGAGTTTGTTTTACACGCCAATTGGGCGCATCCAATTTTGTTTTTGTTTTTGTTAAAAAAAAGAGAGAAGAGAAAATGGATATCGTATTATCTTCAACAAAGCATTAATTCATGTATTATGAGTCGAAACATCAATTAAAGCGTATCACTTTCCAAAAAAAATGAGTATTCAAATATTTTTATTTCCAAATAGAATCCATGACCAAATAATTGAAATAGATTGTCATATGAGATTCAATAGTTCACTTTTTATGTCCAATTTCATGTACTGTTATTATTTTTCACATATTATTTTTTATTTTTCTCTAAATTAATTTTATATACTTTAGTTGAACTTTGTATTTATTATCAAAAGTTTATTGCACTAAATTAGGTTATATAATTATTATCACTTTTATTAGATTTATTGATTATTAAAGTTAATAATTCAAATATAGAGTATTTTTTTAAAAAAAACTTCATTTTTAAGTAAATGTTAATTGTGATGATTTGTATCATAATAAATTTTATTTCTATAATCCAAAATAGTTAATATAGGGCCGACACATTGTAAATGAGATATCAATAGTGAGAAACTAAATCTCCTTTTAAAGTGTGTGTATATATATGATTCCAAAAAATGATCAAAGAAAAATAAGAACAATTAATAAAAGTCGTTGGTGTATTATTGTATTGTGAGTGGAGAAAGTGGTAGATCATGTGGTAAAAAGGGTAAATAAGTTGATTTATGAAGGTAATATGTTGTGGGGTTTTGTTTATAAATGGAAAGTGACTAATTTTTGTAGATTTACCAAAATGACTAAAATGACTATTTTGAAGGGACGAGGGGAGTATATGGGTAGAAAAAATAAAGATCTTGTTATTGTGAGAGTGCGAGAACACTTGCATTGGATGCATATAAGCAGTGAAAATCAATTGCACTAAGTAACTAAAATTTTCGTCCTCTTCAGGATTCAATCCCCCATCGGCATTCATCCAGCAAAGAAGTTGCATCAATCGTAAATCTTCAATATCTAATGGACGAAAATACTTTTCAGTTTTCACAATAACAAAGGTTTTTATTTGAAAATCTCTCTATATATGTAATTTTTTTTAAATTTAAGAAAACCTTAAAATGTATATGTATAGATATTTCATTATGTAAGAATGTACGAAAAGATACCATTCTCATAATTAAACAAGTATTTTATCATTATCCATAAAAGTATGGATTTTCTATACCATTTGAATTTAAATAACTAAATTAACCCTCCATATGGGTTAAAAAGTTATTGATGCTGACATGTCCTTTTTGCTTTTGTAAACTAGTTTGGATCTTTTTCTTCACAAAAATACCAATAATTAAAAAAAGAATAAATTTGAAGCATTTAATTTTTACGACTAGAGGTTGTTTATATTTATAAAACTTCAAACAACTTCAATTAATTTGGTGTATGATAGATTGTTTGTGTTGTTAAATGTACATATCAACAAGCAAACTTCACAAGATTCAGTAACTAGCTAACAATAGCTACACCATAAACTTTAAAAAAATCACGACATTAAGGTGATCTTTTGAAAAATAAAATTAAAAAATCATCTAGTAGATCCAATTCTCACCAGAATACCTTGGAATTCTGTTTGAATCTCCAAACAATTTCCTTACATGTTGGGGCCTCTATATGATCTTTTCGTCTTTGAAATAGCTTCGCGCATCTTATACGTCTCAATTAGAGTTCTGTAAAAAAAATTATGACAATTATAGAAAAAACGTCAGATGTTGTTTCATGTTCTGAAGCCCACGATGGTGGCCCACGACCATGTCCTATGATCGTGGGTACCATCATTGGCACAGTTGTGGGCCACTATCATGGGTGTCATTGTGAGACACGATCGTGCATGAAGATTGTGGGTGCGATCTTTGGACTCGGTAGTGGCCACTATCGTGGGTGAGCCACGGTCGTGGCCATTATTGTGGGTGCCATCATGGGACACGATCGTGGGCCACTATCGTTGGTGCCATCGTGGGACACGATCCTGGGCCAATGTCGTGGGTGCCATCGTGGGACACGACCGTGGGCCATGATCGTGTGAGCAACAATTTGGAGCCCTATTTAGACCCTCAAACAATCTCTTTTGCGTCTGGACCCTCTAATTCGATCTGTTTATCTTCGAAAGAATTTCGTGCGAACATCTTATGCGCCTCAATTGGAGTCTATTAGAGAAAGTTATGACAATTCTACGAAAATTGTCAGATGAGCCACGACAACCACGATGGCCACAACGACACTCACAATTGTCTGTTTGAGCCCTCAAACGGTCTCTTTTACTTATGGAGCCCCTAATATGATATCTTCATTTTCGAAAAAGCTTCACGTGGACATCTTATGTGTCTCAATCGAAGTTCTGTGTAGAACGTTATGACAGTTCTATGAAAAGTGTCAGATGAGCAACGACGATGAGCCATGGTGGTTCCCATAATGGCCACGACGACACTTATGATGGGTTGTTTGAGCCCTTGAACTCATTTACTTCTGTATAACATTTATTCTTCTTTGAAAGAACTTCGCGTGGGTACCATATGCGCTTAAATCGGATTGTCATAGAGAAAGTTATGACAATTTGATGAAAAATGTGAGATGAGCCACGACGGTTTCCAAGATAGCCACAACTACACTCACGATGGTCTATTTCAGCCCTCAAATGATCTCCTTTGGTTTTGGGCCTCAAATACGATCTTTTTCTTCTTTGAAACAACTTGGTGTTGACATCTTATGCGCATCAATTAGAGTTCTATAGAGAAATTTATGACAGTTCTACGAAAAGTGTTAGATGAGCCACGACAATGAGCCATGATGGCCACGATGACACTCATAATAGTTTGTTTGAACCCTCAAACGATCATCTTTGCTTCTGGAGCCTCTAATATGAACTTTTCTTGTTCAAAAGAGATTCATGTGGTCATCTTATGCGTCAATCAGAATTTTATAGAGAAAGTTAAGACAGCTCTACGAAAACTACCAAATGAGTCATGATGGTTCCCACGGTCGTGGGTCATGATCGTGAGCTTAAGAACATGAAACAACACCTGATACATTTCGTAGAACTGTCATAATTTTCTCTACAGAAGTCCAATTGAGACGCATAAGATGTTTGCGCGAAGATCTTTCAAAAATGAAGAGATCATAATAGAGGCCCTAGAAGCAAAGAATATCATATGGGGGCTTAAACAAGGTCCTGAAGTATTCTGACAGGGTTTGAATGTTAGATGATTTTTAAATTTTATTATTCAAAAAATCACCTTAATGCCGAGACCTTTTTGTGGTGATTTTTTTAATATTTATGATGTGTTTATTACTATAAGATGTTGTGAATTTTGCTTATTTATATGTATATTTAATGACATTAACTTCTCTTACACTAAATTAAATGCAGTTGTTTAAAATTTTATAAATTTTAAACAACATCTATTACATAGAAATTGAATGTTTCAATTTTCTTTTGTAATTTTTGTAAAGAAAATGACGCAAAATAATTATAAAGGCAAAAAAGACATATCAAAGTCAATAACTTTTTCATCCATGTACAAGAATAACTTAATCTCTTAAAGTTAAATAATATAGAAAAGTCATATTTTTATATATAAAGATTAAAAATTGTGTAATTACAAGAATGGTATATTTTATTCAATTATCCCTTTCATAAGCCATCAACCACTTCCAACTGGGTGTTTGCATTTTCCGTTTCTATATCTGGAAATTCCAACTAACATCCATCATTATTCAACAAAAGTAACAAGAAAACTATCCTTCAAATACCGGTGGGCGAAAGCTCGAATGAGGACAGCATCGGGTGGAAGTATGAGAACAACAACTTGTTTTCGGTGAAATCCGCATATAGGCTCTACATGGGAGGCTTTGATGGACATAAGAACACTAGCAAACCAGACCGCGGATGGTGGAGGAAGCATGTCTGGAACCTGGCGATCCAACCGAAGGTGAAAATCTTCCTCTGGAGGATGTTCCATGATTTCATTCCCTCAGCCGGAAATCTGCGCACACATCACGTCCCCGTGGATGGTATCTGTCGCCTTTGCAGCAATAGATGGGATTCTTCCACCCAAGCTGTCTTTTTCTGCCCCTTTGTGACGGGTATTTGGCGTCGGAGTGGGTTTTGGGGGACTATTCGGCTCGGGTGCATGTCGGGGGTCCGAGACATTGCAGAGGCGGTTATGAAGAATCATGGGGTGGATGAGTATGAAGTCTGGGGTACCCTAGCATCGAATGTCTGGAATTTCATATGCAGGACATTGCATTCAACCGAGGAGCAAGGACGTCGCTCCCAACAACCTTCTGTTGAGGAGTGCCGTCTTCAGCTTGAGGCAGTCAAGGGGGCGCTTCTTCTGAGCCAAGACAACCGAGGGATAGGAGTACAGCTCGGAGACAGAAGGTGGATTAAGCCAGTGATGGGACGGTTTAGAGTCGACGTGGATGCGCTCTTTGATCCGGAAAGGCATTTGTTCGGAGTGGGTGTTATAATCCGCGACTGGAGAGGAGACATAGTCTGCGCGCGTTCTCGGAGAACAAGCCCCCGCTCGTCGGTCATGATAGCCGAAATTTTAGATGTGGTCGAAGGGATTACTCTAGCAATGGAGGCGGACATCATGCCAATTGAGGTCTTCACTGACTCTATTCTCGCGGCCAGAACCATGGCGGATGAGGCAGCTGACAAGGATTTGCTTCCGGATGCAGTAGCGGAGGTTCTACAAGTCGCACGAACTAATATGCTCATAGGAGTTAGGCACATGTATCGCTCCGCCAATCGTGCGGCACATCTGCTTGCTAGTTTTGCTAGGAACTCCGAAATCACTCAGGAGTGGCGTGAGAACTATACTTCTTTTTTACGAGATGTAACAAACGTTGATCTTATGGAATTAACTTTTCTTTTGATGTCAAAAAAAAAAAAGTAACAAGAAAAATATTAGAGTAAAATAATGGTGGTTTAATATTTTTTCTTTTTGGAACAAAATTTCGATTCAAATCCATATCAAGTAATGACATATTATAATTTTATTGGCAGTTGTATTTGAGATTCATGTGCTTACAATTTTGAACCCATATCAATTAATGACATAATATAATTTTATTGGCATTTGTATTTGAGATTCATACACTTACAAAATTTGAACCCATATATATCAATTCATGACTTTATAATTTTATTGGCAATTATATTTGTGATTCATACGCTTACAAATTTTGAACCGTAAAACAATAACACAAAAGCATCAAAAGTAAACTCCATAATATCGCGAAGATCATCTCCCATCATTATGGAATTCTTGAATCTTATTTAATTGGTGTAGTTTCTACTTTATAGTGTCCTGATTTTAACTTGTTGAATTTGTTATGTTGTAATTAATCAAATCACTATACATACGGCAATCAAGTTCAAAAAATTGGAACTCTCCTTCAAAATTTTAGCTCAGGCACTAGATATACTAAAGATGAATATACAAAGGTTATGCAACTCGATCCACCTCTTGGAAAATTAGAAAACTAATATAGAGCAGGAAATATGTGGAGATGACGTTGATTAGGTAAGTAGTAATCAACAGTAAAATTCTGCATGTGAATAGGAAAAGTTGGTGAAGACCAACAATGCTTAATCATTGAGTTATCAACTTGTGTCTCAGCAAACGATAGAAAAATAGAAATCGACTACGACAGGGACTCGAAGGCGCCACTCAATTGAAACCAACGTACAGGCCACGTTATACATTTAGTTTAATAATTATCAAGAATCAACATGGAAATTTAATTACTGAAAATATGCTGAAACGTATATAAAAAAACATATATCGCTAGAAGGAGGGCTTGAACCTCCGACCTTGTGGTTAACAGCCACACGCTCTAACCAACTGAGCTATTCCAGCTGGTTGGAAATATTTTCGAACCTTATATTATTTGTTTTAATGTGTTTTTAGGTATAATTTCTTAATATTCGCCAGTGTTTGTTTGAGATTTCTTAAAGGAAAAATATCATCTATACCTCATCGTTTGTACATTTTTATAATTATACGAAATTAATGGGTCAGTGAGTTCTATCGGGTCGACCTGACAAGGACACGATAATTTCGGATTGGGTATGGATCGGTTTCAGATAACCCGTTAATAATTAATATTATTATTTTGAATTTTATTATTATTATTTTAGTTAGCGTTATGTTTTTAATTTTTTATTACTTTAGTTAGAGTTAGGCCGTGTTGTTATCGTGTGGCTACAGTGTCGTGTCGGGTTCGTGTCGTTATAATGTTGTTATCATGTCGTGTCAACAGGAATAGGATCATGTCGCTAATAGGTTTGTGTTGTGTGCAAGTTGAGTTCAAGTTTGAATGTAGCAGGTTAGGTTCGTATTCAGGTTTGAGGGCTTTCTTAACAAGTCGTTTTTGAAGTTGACCTTATTGGATTGAGTGGTTATCAGATCGACCCGATACCAGCTCAACCCGCACGATTTTCTAGCCTTTATTGTATTTGTTAATAGTTCTATTTTACCAATCTCAAATTTTCTTTTCTAATAGCATTAGTTCGAGCATGCATCACTTGAATTGAGATTATGATTCGAATTCTCTTGACTTGAAATACAAAACTCCCAATTAAACTAGTTGTTAATCAACCATCAATTTGATGTTGCAAAGTTAGAATTTTATGACCTTTTGAGGTGAAAAACCAACATCAAATCAATGTCAGATTGAAAAATTAGTAAGAGAATTTTGTAGCTCAAATAAATGGAATTCCAAGCTTGGTCTCAATTGATTGGAATTAACATCACAAGAAAAAAATTTAGTAGGTTTTACTGGCATGGCAGAATATTAACAACAATAATAGAATAAATATTAATTAATATATAATTTTGCATACTCTAACCATAAAATGTTCATACATTTAAGATTATCATATTAGATTTGGTTCTTTCTACAAACTCTCTCAAATTATATACTATGAACTATTGATACGGTGAATTTGTTATTAATTTATTGTGGAACATGATTAATCCATGTCTATTGTATTTCCGCTTCCCTGAGTCTCGAACCCATAACCAAAACATGCAAAAACTGAAATTGATGAATTTATTTTGAAAATTGATGAATCCATGTCTATTGCATTCATGATACTTAATCGACAGGGTAAAATTAGTTTTTTTTCGAATTACATATTAAATGTTATATAATTCAACAAATATTACGAAGTAGTATATTTTTCATCAATGTCGATTATATATCTAAAACGAAAAAAAGTTCATTTGAAAATATTTAAGACAATCCACAGTGCTGTCAATTGATTGTTCATTTCCTTCAACTATTTATAGACCCTACACCACTTTTTACAACATCTATTTCGCAAGAAATAACACCCATATACATATCTCTTCGCATCCCTTTCCTTAGACTGTTCATGATTCCCATCTTTTAATATTTATTAATTTTCTTATTTCTTAGATTTATTACATATTCTAATTAAATTGAATATCCAATTTAATTAAAAATGCGAATTTCATTAAAATAAGAAAAAAATTACATATTTAAAAATCCTAATATTACATTAATGAAAGTCAGAAATTACATAAATAAACTTCCCACAAACACATTATTGAAAGGGGAAATTACATAATTGAAATCATAATCAATCACCAAGGGAACCAAAGCGCGCCCAAATTTTATTCGATGAAATCGTGTTGGAGTCGATAATGGTCAACGGCATCACGCGGCGACTCATGACACATTTGGTATTCTCAGAATGTTTTCGGCGCACCTTGATCTGGGGCATCCATTGCGGTTGAGGAGTTCGAGGAGCCAGACATGTCCTCGTCTGCCTAATTAGGGGCATTCGCTCATTCGTCCTCGTGAACCATGTTGTGTAATATAATGCACACATACATGACATATGCAAGAATGTCCCTAAAACATGAACGCCCCAGACCTTTGACGATCGTTAACGTGCTTGTAGAACGTCGAATGCTCGTTCGACGTATTTACTCGCCAACTCCTGATTCTATGCGAAACGAGCTTATTTGGGCTCGGTTGGACACGAGAAGAACTTCACGAATGTGGGCCACTTTGGATAGATGCCATCGGCGAGATAGTAGCCCATGTTGTAGCGACGTCCATTTGGCTTGAATTGTATCACCAGTGCCCTACCGTGCAAGGCATTATTGAAGACATCCGAGTGGTTGAACACGTTTATGTCGTGGTTGGATCTGGGACACCAAAAAATGCATGCCAAATCCTGAGCCGGTGATCGACGACTGCTTCTAGCACAATAGTCGGATGAGAGCATTTGTGGTCGTTGTGTATTTGCCCCTTTATGTCATTCAATAATTTTCCATTGCCAGTGCATGCAGTTGATGCTGCCAAGCATGCCGGAGAAACCTTGGTATGCTTCGTGCAAACATAGCAATTGTTGACAGTCGAAGGTTGTAGGCGCCCTAAGATATTCTGCGCCAAAGGCGTTGTGAATGCCCTTGCAGAATCGCTTTAAGCATTCTCGTGCTGTGGTCTCGGTGACGTGCAAGTATTTGTCAAACATATCGACACATCTGCCGGTAGCCAGTTGTCGGATTGTCGATGTACACTTTTGAAGTGTTTAATGGCATTGCCGTCCGAATGCGTCCGATTGCTATCGGAAATGTTCTTCGCGACTGTCAAGGTATTTGCTATGAACAAGAATAAATCCATGCGCATACGGAATTGATGGCGAAATATATTTCCCTTCATCGTAGCTGGTCGGATAAATAATCCTCCACAAGTCGGGCAGCGACAACTTTTCATTCCTGGTGTACGTACCTTCTGAATTGGACCTCAGGAGCCTCCGTCGAAGGAGGCTGCAAATAATAACTTGTAGTGGCCGCTTGAAACATCGACATAAGGTGATTCACATTCTAGTCATCGGAACTATCATCGTTGGCGCTGTAGTATAGAATTATTTTGCAAGAGGGTTGGAGAGAAAATACAGTACGTGAGTAAAGAAGAAGAAACTGAGAGAGAAAGTAAAAAGATGAAGAATAAATTGTGTGAAAAATCAAATGAGGAAATGAGGTATTTATAGAAGGTATAAAAGAGATTGAGATAATTAAAAAAAGGGGAGATAGCTGTTACCCAACGGATAATATATATTTTTTTAAAATTTGATTTTTTCGAATTAAAGAAATAAAGAAAAAAAGACGGACGCGCTACGCTCACTCGCACGCCAGTGAATGGGCAGAATGCGCCACATCCATTGGTCGCGGGAAGGGGACGTGTGGTGGGCCAGCCCATGCATTTTATCTCCATCCCGAGCCGCTCGTCCTGTCGCCCACTGTACAACGTGTCCCTCGTGCGTCCCAACCTAGAGGGATGGGCCACAATGGATGCGTTGCAGATGTCCGATAAAAGAAACAAAGTACTAATTTACTTAAATAAAGATCAACATACGAAAGGAAAGAAGAATAAAAAAAAGTAAAAAGAAAAACAAAAATAAAAAAAAAGCGGAAGAAGAAGCAAAACCAAAACTAAAAAATTCCCAAATTGAAAAACCCTCCATCCTTGTTCTCTCATTCGCGAATCGCGCCACCGTCGCTGTTCGTACGCCACCACCAAACATTCATTTCACTTCGCTTTCTCTCACTCCCCCCCCCCTTTCTATAGCCACACAATCGACAGGCCGCAACTCCAGCAACCGCGACGAAGAGGTAATTCCACTCCTTCATTTTCTATCCGTATTTCTGTTTTGCTTCTTCCTACGCACATTATTTGATGCCCTATTCCGTTTTTAGGGTTTTAGGGTTTCTATTTCATGCTCTACTTTCTGTGAGTAAAACCCACATACGCATAAACATTCCAAGATATGTATACGTGGGTTTTTGTTTACTCTGTGCTTTCTGGAGCTGTTGAGATTTTATTTCTTTCTATTTTGTCCAATTTGAGGCTTGAAACTTTCGTTTAGAGGTTTGATTTTTCTCTTCGATCTGTTAGGTCACGATGCTAACGTTTCTGCTGGATCTAGGAATGAGAATAGAATTTGAAAACTAAAAAGAATTATTTAATGATTTTGTTCTTATTGGATTAGAAATTAACGTCAATGGAATAAGAGTTTTTCGAATGTTGTTGCGTAATGTGATAGGATAATGCTTAAAGTTTGCTGATAATTAAATGCAAGTCATGTTCTTGTTTCTACAAGCATCTGCCTTTTCTTACTTTCTAAGAAGCTAATGGAAATTTAGTTGTTGGAATATAGTGGAAAGCAAACTGAAACTTTGATTGTATATGAAAATGCTTGACATTTTTTATCATTCTTATGCTTCTCTTCATTTTGTGCGATTATATGTTGTCTGCTGAAGATTTTAGCTTCACAGGCTCTTTTGCCTGGTGAACTGAAGCAAATGTGTGGGCATATTTTTGGACAATCTTATGATATACTGTGTTCACAAATCCCCCAGAACTGTACCTACTCTATTGAGGGAAGGCAGAGAGGTTGGTTGTTGTGGAGTTTCAGCTTTCATGGGTAAAAATGGTGTCTTAATAAGTTAACTCATTATCCAGGTTATCTTTGATATCTGCAGGAAAGTAAGAAAAATATGCTAAAACCCAAAGAATAATACCCACCTACTTAAGTAATGACCTGCAGGAAGAAAGAACTTCAAATGATATGTAACACTACTGTAGAATGTTCGTAACCATGACTAACAATATATGATAAATCTTTGCTGTTTCTTCTATTTATCCATGGTTAGAATGTCCCTAACCAGGTCTAACAACTTATGAAAAAACTTCAAATGATATGTAACATACCTGGGACTCTGGGAGTATTTTGCACGTTTAGTATGTTACTAACCTTTGTAGGTCCATCAACCCAACAAACCATTTTTCATGTGTTTGCATAGATAATCTTATTCCCTTACTGACCCACTTTCTAAATTACAGGTGTTAGTGTATCTATATCTCTTGATTTTTATGGTACTTCATCTCCGAGGACATAAGTTGCATAATACTCATTCAAATTTTGCTCAGAATTAGGGTTAGCTTTCCATCTCACGAGAGGCATAAGTTGCTACTTGCTCTATTTATGATGTTTTGGACGATACATCTCAAAATCACTTTAGATTGTGGCCTACAACTTCAAAAAAAAAAAATGACATTGTTATCTTCTGTACAAATATCTTAGCATTAAGTTGGATTTGTTGGCTTTAGCTCGAGTTCTAAAGCGATGTTTCCTAGAAGATTCACTATAAGCAGTCAATTGTCAATATATATGCGACTACTTAAATTTTACTCTGTTACTGCTTGTTTCTGATTATTATATTATCTCATGAATTCGACTTGTAACTGATGCTATTACTGGTTCTGGATATTTTGTTTTTAGTTGAGATGGAGAACACCGCCAAAGCACCAAATGGAGAACGCCGTCAAATCACCATTAAGCTATGGCCCCCTAGCGAAAACACTCGGCTGATGTTAGTTGAACGGATGACGAATAATCTCTCCACGCCAACTATTTTTACCAGGAAGTACGGTAGTCTCGGTCAACCAGAGGCTGCAAAATATGCTAAACAAATTGAAGAATCAGCATTTTCTTCAGCAAACCAGCACTATGAACAAGAGCCTGATGGTGATGGAAGTTCTGCTGTGCAGTTGTATGCAAGAGAATGCAGTAAGCTGATACTGGAAGTTCTTAAGGGGGGTGCCAAACTAGAGGAAAAAGAAGCTTTGAAATCTGAGGTTGAATCTGCTCCTCGTGAGACCTTTTTCGATATTTCCAAAGGTCAGCGAGCATTTATTGAAGCAGATGAGGCCCAAGTACTATTGAACCCCTTGAAAGAGCCTGGAAATTCTTATACTAAAATATGCTTTAGCAATCGAAGCTTTGGTCTAGGTGCAGCTAATGTTGCCGGACCAATCCTGGCTTCCATTAAGAACCAACTCAAGGAAGTGGATCTGTCAGATTTTGTTGCTGGAAGACCAGAGGCTGAAGCTCTTGATGTTATGAATATCTTCTCTGA
>JAYDZE010080834.1:0-24939 GCA_034509125.1 Monilaria moniliformis
AGACGTCTAAGTGAGTCTAGAATCACTTTAAAATCATACAAAGCAAAGGGAGAAAGATAAGAATATTTGATTCACATCAGTCATCTATTGCATCTTGCACCAGCTGGTGCCGGATATCCCAATTTTCAATGTACTTGCTATGCTCAACATCCCAATCATTCCCTATTTTACCACGACGAGAAACATTCATATGAGTAGTCGTGAATGTGGATGCTCGAGCTCATTAATATGCTGCGAGAATCCAAATTACTGCATAATTCTATGCGTCTCATATGGCTGAATGATATGCCAACATATCGAGAACATGGCTGCCCTCCAACAACTCTCACCAGCTAAGCAAAAATACGGCAACAGCTGTGCGCTATAAGGCTGCCATATGAACTGAAAAAGATCATTTTTGTCGGTGAAAATGAATGATAACTTAATGTAACGATAAATTATAAAGAAAATACATAAATGTACCTACTCAAGCTACAACTGTGTCAATTGCTCCCGATAGTGCTCAGTGCAATGTTTGAGAGATTTTGTCAAACGCATAGGGCCATTTCACTTGACAATATAGAAAAAATATATCACAATCGTTACCAGATATGATGCATAAACAATAAAAAACAAGTAATATACTTACATGAATGCACCAAGAGTATAGTCGGTGTGGATATGAGGATATAAGAACTTAGGTCGCAAAATTGGAATTCGTTCTCAGACCCAAAGCTGTAGAAACACTAGGGGGCCACCAATATCCTTCATGTGGTCACAGGCTGCTTTGCATACATTATGATAGGGCGCGGCCAGTGCTGCGCTGCCCCAGCTATACCACAAAGCCACATTGACATATTTTAATAATGTCATGTATATCAATGACACCTTGCAACCAGTGCCGTCGGGGAATATCAACCCACCCAATAAAACGAGCACATACATACGTGCCCGTTGGAGGTAAACCTAGTCATCGAGGTCATTTGCTAGATGCTCACTCATCCTAGTAGTCAGTGCAGCTACAGAAAGACCGACCTTTTTCATTTCAGTCTCGCAAGGGGTAAAGCCTAATAAACGATTACACTCTTGCATCCATACTTCAATGTTCAAGCTCACGTCCACTCCAGTTACAACAAATCTATCAACTTTGAGACCCCACAATACCTCCACATCTTGTAACGTCACTGTCGCTTCACCAGTATGAAGATGGAAGGTATGAGTCTCTGGTCGCCACCGCTCAACCAAAGCGGTAATCAAGTGATGATCGACGTCTTTTGACTTCTCACAAGCCAAAAGATCGCCGAATCCAAACTCATTTATAAACTCTACAACCCATTGATGAATGAGTTTACAATCCCATAGCTTGCTCATATCTACGGACTTGCAAAACCTTCCGATCTTGGTCTACTAAATCCTTCTCGAAACGTGATCTCGCTATAAAAATAGCACCGAAGAATCCTTTGGGTCGCAGAACAATTGAGCACTTGATTGTGGAGAGCTCGTCATTATACAATTCCTAATAAATAAAATTGTCAAACACAATGTCAATTTTCCAACAACAATAACTAATTTTCCAATAATAATAGACAATTTTCCAACAACAATAGCAATTTTCCAACAACAATAGTCAATTTACAACCAACAATAGCCAATTTCCCAACAACAATAGTCGATTTTCCAACAAAAATAGGCAATTTCACAACAACAATAGATAATTTCTAAACTATCATACTCTAATTCATCATCTCTAATTAGTCAATCATTTTAATCATTTTATCAAACACCTAATACACTACAATATCTAACAAGTAAATACACTATTATATATCATCTAGTATCTCAATTACAAACGAAATAGTTATTTCTGCATATCACACAACGTATCTAACAATCTAATTATTAATCAAAATACCTAAACATATTAAAATTTCAACATAAATTACTTAAACCCTAGCTATAGAAAAAATCATCAAAAATATGAAAATTAAACCATAAATCTAACAATACAAATAGAATTAAATACCTTTGGATGATTTCAACAACAAATGGCGAAACAATACAAAGAAACGTGAATCGAGAGAAAATTTAAGTATTGAAGTTGTGGTGGAATGAAATTTCAGATGTATATATCGTGCGGGAGCATGAGGGTGATGCGCCTCCTGTAAGACGCATACCGCTCATGCGTCTTCCAGCCCATCCCCAAAACGACGCATGAGCGTAATGCGTCTTCACTCAAGTAAAGATGCATGATGTTTCTAAATTAAAATAATAATAAAAAAAAACTTCTCAATTTAATTTTTTTTTTCTAATATTGTACCATAATTAGAAAAAAGCCAATGTTCCCCCCTTCGCCTACGATTCTATCATTTCTAGGTTTACGCTACCAGAGCAATTTGGTTTTCTTCTTCTACTTGAATACCAACATGTAGAGATATTTCCAGCTTCCAGAAATGAATTATAATCACTAAAGACTTCGCTATTTTGGTGTTTGCCCCGCATCACTTTGCAGTTCTATTTTCTCAAAATTTATGCACACAAGCTGTTTGATATTTGTCCCATAATAATTTTTCCACTTTTCTCTCATTTCTCCGTTTTTTAATCTTTCAATCATGTAGCAAGGCATTCCACCAAAAAAAAAAAAAAATACCGTACCAACCTTCTGCAAGAATTCCACTCTACAAGCATGCTATTTTTCGTGGGGCGCTAGAAACATGAACAAGATGTCTCTGTATCTCCAAAGGGCAAAGGTCATAGATTCAATAAGACTCTGTCTCCGTTCCAATGCACCGGATTCGTCTCTCACTAGCAAATTTTGAGTCCTTCTCTGGACTCGTTTGTCGTCGCCAATGCTCTCCGGTCGGCTCCCTCGCCAGTTTCCGCGGTGCATTTGATCGAAAATCTTAAAAAGATCGAAACTTTTTCTCACACGCAAGAGACCCTTCACGCATTGGCCAAGATTCTTGCTAAATCTGGACAGACGAGAAAGCTTGGAGCGTTGATTGACGCTATCAATACTGGAAAGTTCACAAACGTGGCCTATGCAAGTTTCATGGACCGAATGCGGTGGTACGCGGCTGCAGGTGATCTGAGTGAGGTCGGTGGTGTCTGGCACGAATGGCGAAGAACGTTGGACAAGCATCCTTGCACCGAGTCCTACAACATTGGTGAAGCTTTGTGTGGAGAAGGGCATGGATGCAGAGGCTGTTAAGGTGTTCTGTAGGATGGTTGAGGAAGGCGCCCTTACGAACTGCAGAACTTATACTGTGATCATTCAGCACCTCGTTAAGTTTGAGAAACTAGATTCGGCCTTGAAACTCTTTAAAATGCTGCCTCTTATGAGAATTAGGCGTACGTTGATGCAGTATTCTGTGTTGATTGAAGCTTTTACCAGTGCTGACAAGTTGGAAGTTGTGAAGATCTTGCTCAATGAGATGCGAGCTGGTGGGATATTGCCTGGTCGAGCGATGTTGATGTCGTTAGAGCGGATGAATGAGGCTGGCTATGGTGACGAGGTCGATGAACTGATTAAAGAAATGATGCCAGATGAGAGGATAAAAAGTATATGCTATTCTTTAGTCAGCAAAGAAGATGATGTTGATGATGAGGATGAGGGAGCTACTGGTCTTCGTGGTGTCAACAAGGATGAAGTTCAGTTGAAACCGTGGTTGGAACCAGCTGCTTTGGCGAGTGCCTTGAAACATTGGGAAGAAGAAGAAGTGTCTGTGCTAGAAGATGCAAACTTTATGTGGACAAGTCGGCTGGTATGCAAATTAGTAAGGAACTTCTAATCACCTGAAACGGCGTGGGAGTTCTTCTGCTGGGTGGCTCGTCAGCCTAGATTTGTTCATGATATGTACACAGTGTCGAGGATGATTGCCGAGTTGGCTCGCCATGGATGCGTGCAGCTGGTAGATCAGCTGCTGTTTAAGATAAAACGTGAAGGCATGCTATTGTCATTCAGCACCATCAGATTGATTATTGACTCTTATTGGATTCTCGAGGACGGGTGATGCAGCTTTAGAGATTTTCCAAAATGTCAAAACAATTTGTGGTCCATTATCACAAAGTAGTCAGCTTATTTTATATTCATCGCTCTTGAGGACATTAACAATGTGCCAGATGAATGGTGAAGCCTTTGATATACTCGAGGAGATGATGCTGCGTGGGGTTTGTCCGGATATGCAGACATTTTCCGGGTTCATGCATCATTATGCGCTTCAAGGAGATATCAAGACTGTGCAGAGAATCTTTGGCATGGTGAGACAGTGTGATTTGGAGCCCGATGCTTACATGTACAAGATTCTCATCTGTGCTTATTGCAAGTGTGAAAGAGATTCTCTTGCCCTGAAGATTTTCGAGGATATGAGGAACTCACAATTGATGCCCGATGCTGCTACTAAACAAACACTTTTTAAGAGTTTGTGGAAGGAGGGCAAGATCCGAGAGGAGCTCGAGTAGAAGAGATGACCGAGGAAGCTGGGGACAACTTGCCACTTGATTTGCCAGGACACTTGTACACCGTTAGCAATGCAGATCTTATAACGGTGTACAGATTATACTCTGGCTGTTTTACAGAATGTCCGTAAAAGAAATTCGTGAGACAGAATCCGTAGTGTCAGCATGACGTGATGAGTCTTGAGACACAACTTAAAGGTATCTTAAGTCGGAGGGAGCTTGTTTACACCTCTTGATTTAGCTCTTTTAATCGCTTGCGATGTTTTAACTGCTGTTTTAATGTTGAAGACTCATTTTCCCTCTTTCAAAACTTGAATATGTGAAATTTAAATATAGGTTTAATTAGAGGAATCTTTAGTTGTCTGTTCTAATAGATCCTCTGGCAAGAGGTCAAAATTGATGGAGACCTATTTTTCCTATTTGCTCTATAATTGACATAGTTGTTTGCATCTATGTTTAAAAACAATAATCATTACTCAAGGCCGACAGCCTTGAGAAATTAATATATAAAATGTAGTTGCTGTAGCCATCAACTCCTTTTCTTTTAATCCTATAGTTGCTTTGACTGTCTTACTTCTGAAATTCAGAAGCGAAGACACATTCCTGCCGTCTCAACTTGGTTTCTTTTTAAACCATCCACAACATATGAAGCAGCATATGATCATAGAATATTCAAAGGTGTGTCACCTTTTCGTTGTCGACTTGATTTTCCATTTCCACAATAATTTTATGAATATAGACAAATCAAGATATACCAGATAGACAGGTCTAAGATATTATATTCAGTTATGTGCATCAATTCCAGTGATCCCTTTCAGCTTTTTTACGAACCTATGATGAAATTGTGAAAAGTTTCATTCTGCACACTGCACAGCATATAAGATTGTATAGTAGTAGCCATCTCGTAATCTTACCTTTCAAGAGATGGCAATCTCACTTAATATAATTTTGATAATCTTTTCACAAATTCTCATCTTTTTTATATTCTCTGCTGCTGCTAATAATACTGCTGTTACTGACTTCAAATCATCAGCAGACTCGCCATCATCGTGTGACGCGTACATCACATATCGTGTTAGGTCACCTTATGCCAACCTTGGAAGTATATCTGAGTTTGGAAAGAGCAGAGTAGAGATAGCAGGAGCCACTAATCTAACATCAGAGGATGCTCCACTGTTTCCGGATCAGCTGTTGCTGGTGCCAATCACTTGTACTTCAAACGGGACGCACTATTTCTCCAATGCTACATATAAGATAAAGAAGGATGACAACTTATACTCGGTTCAAGTGGAGGCTTTCCAGAATCTAACTGACTATCATGCGGTTGAAGACATGAACCCAGAGTTGAATCCTATCAACTTGACGATTGGAGAGGAAGTTGTGTTTCCTTTGTTCTGCAAGTGCCCGGGAGAGTCATACAAAGAAATGGGAATTCAGTTCCTCACTACTTATGTGTGGCAGCCAGGTGACGATGTAGAGCCTGTGAGTGCTATGTTTCAGACGACGGCTTCAGATATTGAGATGGCGAGCAACAACAGGACTTTCACTGCTGCAGTCTGTCTTCCTGTGTTGATTCCAGAGAAGATGCCGGTTCTTGTGCAGCTTTTCCTTCTTCAGCTTCGCGTGGTAAATCCAAACGCCAACGGATTCTGATAGCTAGTTCGAGTGCTCTGGCTTTGATTGTTTTGTCAGGTTTTGCAGCATTCTTCTTTCTCTCACACAAGAAAAAGAAGACGTTGGATCGAAATGGTTCATCTGTGGAGACGTCGGATCTTTTTGCAATTTATAAGGCCTTCAAAGACGAGAAATTAGAGGTGAAGACGGTACAGGACAAGCTGCTTCCGGGAGTATCGGGCTATCTTGGCAAGCCGATAGTGTATGATCTAAATGTGATTCTGAAGGCAACTATGAACCTGAGTGAACGGTACAGAATTGGAGGGTCAGTCTACAAGGCCATGATCAACGACCAGGTTCTTGCTGTGAAGAAAACACGAGATGCAATGGAGGAAGTCCAAATATTACAGAAAGTGAATCATGCAAACTTGGTGAAGTTAATGGGAGTCTCCTCTGATAATGATGTAACTTCTTCATAGCCTTTGAATATGTCGAGAATGGATCGTTGGACAACTGGCTGTCCCCGAAAGCTTCATCTTCTTCGCCTGCAGTCAAATCCCTCGTTTGGAGTCAAAGGCTGGTTATAGCTCTAGATGTTGCCAACGGTCTACACTACATGCACGAGCATACTCAACCAAGCGTCGTCCACAAGGATGTCAGAACGAGCAATGTACTCCTCGATTCAAACTTTAGAGCAAAGATAGCCAATTTATCTGCAGCCAGGCCAGCTACATCGCCCATCATGCTAAACATTGATGTGTTCTCCTTTGGAGTCGTGCTCCTGGAGATGCTCTCGGGAAAGAAAGTCATGGAAACGAAGGACGATGGTGAAGTTGTGATGCTCTGGAAAGAAGTGAAGGGAATCTTGGATGTTGAAGATCAAAGGAAAGAGAGGCTAAGGAGATGGATGGATCCGAATTTGGAAAGCTCCTACTCCATTGACGATGCTCTAAGCTTGGCAACTTTGGCTAGAGCTTGTACATCGGAGAATTCCTTGGAGAGACCAACAATGGGGGAGGTCGTTTTCAACCAAGTTCGAAACCGAGGAAGTCTCCCCTGTTATCAGTCCAGTTGAAGCTCGTTGAAAGCTTTACCTTCTTGCTGTTGCATACTCGTAAGTTGGTTTAAGGTTCCTAGTAATTGGTCCAGTTTATAGTCATAGTAATTTAATCTGAATCAAGTTTGATATCTCTTCTTTATGATGTTATTACCATAAGGAATACAAACCATTGCTACCAATAGAAATTTATTTTGAAGCAAAATTCAAGTACACCTTATTCTGTACATTTTTTATTTCATGTCTGATCTATGAAAACACCTTCGTAAACTGCAAGACAAAATCATCGTGAGCTGATGCTGTCTACAGATATAATCTTTTCTAATACAGACATTTGTAGACATAATAAAATGACTTACTACTCCAAGAACATGTGCATAGTCATGGTTCTTGACTGCAGTTTCTTGGAATAGGAGTAGACAACATAACAAAGAGTTGGTGTTTGTTATAAAGCAAGAGATGATGATGTGATACTGTACCTTACCGCCCGCCTTCTATTCCCTTCACACTTGTAATTGGACGTTGCTCAGTGATACAATTTTTTTTGGGAAAATATGCTCATTTAGCCCTTTAAATTAACTTAGTAACACCTTTAGCCCGAATTTCAATTAATATATTATTCAAGCCTCATAGATTATTATAGTGACAATTTTAGTCCATCAATGACTTCCAGTGTTGGAAAGACCAGTTAGCAACCATATTTTACATGTAACATTTTCATTAGTTAAGTTTAATGATGTGGAAAATTGAGGTATTCCATGCCACTAAAACAGCAAAACGCTGTCTTTCTATGTGTTTTTTGTTTAAGGCACATGAAACGCTGTTGTTTTGATGACATTAAATATCTCAATTTCCAATGTTATTAAATTTATACTGGTGGAAGTGTCACAAGTAAAAAATTCGGTTGCCAACTGGACTTTCCGGTGCCAGAAAGCATTAACATGCTAAAATTGTCACTGAATCAATTTATGAGGCTTGAATAATCTATTAATCGAAATTCGAACTAAAACCACCACTAAGTCAATCTATAAGCTAAATGAGTGTATCTTCCCTTTTCTTTTATTGAATTTGAAACTTCAGATTTTTTAGATTTTAGTGGCTCTTTAGAAATGCTTTGCTCACAGGAACCATGGATGAAGAAGAAAGCTGAAATTCCATGCAAATATTTCATGCATAGAGAATGAAGTAAATCAATAGGGTTACAGGTTACTATGTCATGTTAACAAATATATTTAGAATGTTCAGAATTTGAGCTTTAAAAGGAAAGGCATTTTGTCAGCAAAGGGTGGATCAGAGTATTTCCCAGTGAGAATCTGTGAGGCAACATACTGATTTGCAGCCTCAGTGTAATGGATTCCATCCCAGCTTATGTATTCTGTAGTGTCATTGCACCCTTTGGCCGTCACTGAACTCCCATTCACAACCTTCGTCTCACCGCAGGGAACCCGTGCGTCGTAGTTCAGTGGCGGTCCTCCATACCCGCAGCACGCCATCAACTCCTGCTCGAATCCTGTAAGTCAAATCCACATATATAGTTCACTACTTTGCCAAATATTTCAAGAAGAAGCTCATTTCTTATTCATTGTACCTACCATATCTAGAGTAGTTAGTAATGAGATTGGACTTAATTGTGTAAATGTCGACGTACGTGACGTTTGCATCTTGATACTGCCCCTGCAACTTTTTACAGAGAGCGTGCAATTGCAGGTTGAAAAGTTTTGAAGCTTGATTGTGAGAGCTGACACATCCAAGCTCATCTAGCTTCGATGGGTCACCTCCGAATTTGGCAATGTTTTGAGGCAAGCAGCCGAGGGGGCCCGTGTTGTGAATCCAGAAGTTTCTAGCCCCTTCATCGTACAGTTTCTGCAGGAAGTTGAGAAAGATTTGTTGATTCATCATCTTCATCTAAGTTATGATGATGTATGTGAGAAACTATCAAGAAATGGCGTTGCCAACCTCAATCCCATCTTCGAATACTGATAAAATTATTGGGATTGAAGCAAGAACTTGATCGAATGTCTTGGAGTAGAAGGCGCCCGCGAGGTCATTTTGGCCTATGTCGAACATGTAGAGCGCCTTTTGGAAGTAATCCTGAGCCGGCAAGTACTTGTCGAATTTCCTGGCTGTTGACACCAATAAGTGAGGAGGTGATTGGTACGAAAGAATCAATTCGTAATTATTATTATTATGTGATTGGAAGATTGACATACATTTAGTGAGGATATCCACAGCTTTTGCCTTGAACCTCAGAAACTGAGCTACTTGAATCTTGAATGAAAACGGGCAAACCGAGTAAGCCGTAGGGGGGAGAGTGGTGGCGCCTGCAGCTGCAAAGTTGCACCCTCTTCTGAAAATTGGCGCTGCAACTGACTCCAAATACGGATTCAACAAGGGCAAGTCCATTGCATCCACTGCAGAGAAACATCAAAACTAGCAGGTTTGCATTGTCTGAATAAGAGCTGATGATAAAAAAATATCCATTTTGGTAGTAGCAAAGACAAATTATACCCACTCTTACAGAAACATAAAAAAAAAAACTACCCATTTTTGTGTGAATAGATAAAATTCACCCATAATGAAAATTCAGTAAAAACTAGCCACTTCCCCCTAGCTGCTGCCATGTATACACGAAAGCACAAACATTCGTGCATTCGTGTAACAAAGGGTAATTCTGTAGCAGTGGGTTTTTCTTATATATATTTCTACATAATATATCTTTGCTATATCCCATTTTCGCCTCGTTTGATAGATATAGTTTGTATGATGAGGAGAATGCTTACTTAGAAAGTCGATGATCAAGCGGCCATCACAGAACCTTCCTGAGGGCTTCTGGAAATAAGTCTGGCCGTTGGGCGGCTCAAGGTGGTCGGCCATGCCGGCCACTAGGTTGCCGGTGTCGGAATTGGAGTCGCCAAAGTTGAAAACTGCCGGATAGCTGAAATCAACGGCGGTGGCTGCTGCAGAGAAGATGATGATCATGAGTAAGGTACAAGCGGTCGAATCCATGTTGAATATGGGTGCCTCTTGTTGCACCTATACAATAAAAAGGGTTGGCATTTTTGTGGTTGCATCAAGTGTGTATTTCAAGTCACTGTTTGTTACTAGGGACAAGTCACAGTGTACAAGGTAGCCAATGGCTGTCCTTTCCAGATTTATGGCTGCCTTACTGCTACATGAATAAGTTTTCACGCAATAATTTAATTTTTTGGTAACAACTGATGTTATGTGTCACCTGCTGCTGGCCAATGTACTCAACTCAACTTATCATATTTCTCATTTTTAATAAGGTTAATTAATTTAAAAACACATATGTTGCTCAGACTTTGATTTTGCATATTTGTGTGTGTTTTTTTTCACTGTTCGGAAAAATTGGAAAGCTGAATAAGAAAATAATTGCATGACTTGAAATATATTAGATTGTTTTGTATGACAATTCCGGTTGCCAAGTAACTTCAATTTTGTTTGAAAGTGGAATCAAGAAAAATTTACAAACAATATAAAATATGTAGTATTGGAGAACAAAATTTAAAAACTGTGCAAACTAAAGTCGAAACAAATTTTGTGTATTTTAAACCAATGAATATTTTTTAATATATGATCTGATTTCAGACCATGAATTACCGTGAGAAAGCGACCTGTCGACATTGTGCACCACGTATGTAACTCAATAACTCATAATCAGTTCAGTTAAAAGGAACAAAAAAAAGAAAAGAAAAAAGATTGACGTATCATGATAGACACTGTTGAGAAGTTGTTTTCTTATGATTAATTATTGAATAAGACATGTTTGTTATAAGTATGCGTGACTTGGAAATGAGAAGGTAGTACATCACTTTCGATCTTGTAGGATATATAAGTTTTTAATATATAACATTGTGTGGATTTTTTTATTTATCTAAAGTTTTCAATATAAATACACAAAATATGTATTTTTAGACATTATTTCGATTTTTTTTTGTCTTCATCAATTGAAAAACTATTATAAAATGATTTCTGATGGATTTTCGATGAGCTACCCATTAGTCATTACATAATATAATTAGTACCTCCTACTTTTATAAAGACTCTCTCTCCTATGTCAAAACGTCCTCTAACAAGTCATTTACTCACTTTGTAATCTTTTTTTTATATCTTCAATTATAATTCTCTCGCCCTCTCTCAAAATATGGAAATTTTGAACCCAAACATGGAAATGTTTCCTAAATTTATGACATAATACTATTAATTACTAAACTCTAATGATTATGAATAACTAAGTCCTAATTAAAATTCTAATTATTACTAATTGAGTCATTAGATTTCTATTTGCTAGAGAGCTTACAATTGAATTTCTAATTAAATATAATTTCATATTTAATGATACTATCTCAAACTCTAGACAAGATATGCTCAAACTACTTATGAATATCAATTTTTTGTCTTTCAAGCTCCACATGTAATGATGCTTAAAATTTATAAGTGATGTGTCAAGATCCAGATGAGATGATGTTGAAACCAACCAAAAAATAACACTTAATTAGCGAAAATGGTTGAGATTAATATCATTTGAATTGTACCACAAAAATTTAATTTGGTCAGATTAAATTAATTAAAAAAATAATTTATACAAAGATTATTGCTTATGTTATAACCATAAAAATTATATAAAGCAATTTCAAAAAGTGATATTCCATTAAATTTTGACGGATTACACGCAAATTCAACCTTAGATTGACCATGATAATAGGATAGGTCAGGTACAAGTCTTTTAACATAAGACAAGCCCCACAAAAAAAATAAAATTGTATCGCATATGATTATGAAATCATACAAAAAACATTAAATAAGACAAACGCATATTTCATTGATTATGGTTTTCCCCCAATTGGACTTGTGTTTTTTGAATTATCATTAGTTCAAAATGTGACTTCACCTTATGACTTGGAATTGCATCCTTTTAGAAAAAAAGGTTATCGTTTTGCTTTAAAAATATCGAAAATACAGGGGAGCGTTTTCTATCCTCTCACTTTGGAAGAGGTTTTCGTCCCTCCTTCAGCGAGGGTTTTTCTCCTTTTTAGCGTTGTAATATGATTTCCAAGGCATAGAGGGGTGTGGTGAAATGGATACGTGAGAGTTGAAACTCACGAGGAAAGCAAAAAAGGATGGGGGTCACGATCACGACGAAAGAGGCGAGACGGGGGCAATCACGGCTTGAGAAGGTGTTCGTGGCAAAAAGAATTGCATGAAGAATGGTGAATAAGGAGAGTCTACGAATAAACATACCAAAGATCCTCAGATCCAGAGGAAGCACAGAGGTTGATGTTATATATTGGCCATAATCGATAGCCTTCTAGTTGGTTGCTCACAAACGTACAGCTCTCGAGGATGGCCTGTGGCACTACTTCCAAGATTTGATGGTCCTAAAAGAAAACAAACTTGATGCAAACTGTGGCAGAGGTTGAGTTCAACGACATAACAATGTAGATACAATGCCATAACGTGCCTATGGCGTGCATGGAGCCGGGAATAACTAGGAGGATTGGCGAACAAGTGGGCCAGGTGGAAGATGTTGAAGTGGTAGAAGGTGGAATTTGCATGGCGAGATTTAGGGTTACACGACGCAGCGATGCTCCATTGGTTAGATGTGTTCCCATAACCCAAGAAGAATTGGAAGAAGAAATACTTGGCATTATCCAATACGAAAGACTCCACAGTTTTGTTCTTATGTGGATGCATCGGGCACATATCAAAAGATTGTGAGGAAACAAATGTGGATATGACGACACCAAAATATAATAACTGATTGCACGCAGGACGACAGTTAACTTTAAGGCCAATGAGACCAATGGGAGCGGGATCTTAATCGACAGGAAGTGAGGCCAAAGAGAAAGGGAAAAGAGTCACGAGTGGGAGATTGCTGCTGGCGAGAGCGGAGAAGGGGAGAGGTGAGGGAGAAACGGAGGAAAGGTAAGACGGGAATGGAATTTGGGGGAATGGGGAGAAGATGAAGAGAAGCTCTCACAGGCGTTACTTGACGCTAGCATGCCTATTAAAATAATTGCGGGGGAGGAAGATAAAAAACTGATAGTGATAGGGGAAGGGATGAGAGAGAGGAGACAAGAAAGAAGAAATAAAAGGGGGAAGAAAGAGAATGAGAGATGTAGAGGGAGGGTGCAAAAGGGGAAGAAACAGATACAGTAGCTGCCCCAAAACGTTCACCAACAAAGAAAAAAGAAAAGAGGGTACAAGAGAAGCTGGAAGAGACAAGCGAGGGAGGCCGCGGCACACATGGGTCTGTAAGAATATTTATATTCTTATGTGACCTATCTGTCTATCGATTTAATAATAAAGATCATGTTCATATAAGTGTTAAGAATTCGATTTAGTTATAAAAATCAAGTTCATGTTATGATGAATCGGTTTCGGTTAACAAATTAAAATTCGGGTGTATTGATAACCCTTCTCTCTTACCTCATTATTCAATAATATACATCCCTATATATATGTATATATATGAAATGGTGGTTGTATATTATGTATAATATATAAAATGTTGGTTGTTTAAAATAAAGAGTTGGCGCGATTGGTTTAGGATAACAAAAGGTGGTTTATTTTGTAAACCAACTTCCACATTATCCAAAAGACACATTGATTCATTTTTTTTTAAAGAAACCTTATAGTTGGTTTTGGAAGATATATGAAAGGTGAACACATGGATTAGAAAAGGTTTTATCCATGAGACAAAAACTAGCGATAAAGAAAGAAACGAACACTCACTAATAAACACACAAAGTTCTTGATTCTTTATCTATCAAACGAATCATTAAATTTTAGAAGTCAAAGAGAGAACAAAATCAATAGGTGGATTTATTTTGCAACAATCAAGATAAAACATGGACCAAGGTTAGTTTCTCTCTTCTTCTTCTTCTTTTTTTGTGTTGGGGGTGATTTAAATCAAATGTAGATCTTGATTTCATGCTTGAAATCATCACATTTGAATGTTGTTCTTTTTCGGTTTGTTGGATCATATTTTTTATTTAATTAGTTGCTTCTGCGTGTTTTATTGTTTTTGGGTAATCGTGTTATAAATTGATAACGCAATATAAGTATGTAATTTAACAAACCAGGCAGTTGTGAATGTTAAGTAATTGTTCAATGTCTGGGTAACTTTGTGCATAATATACATGTTTGGTACTCCACAGCAAAATGGTGAAGTTGAAAGGCGAAATCGTACTTTAATAGATATGAATGTTAAGTAATTGTTCATTACCCTTTTCATTATAGATATATGCATTAAAGACTACAACGATCGCCCAAGGATTCACCGCCGGCGTCCGCCATTGTCCCTTTTTCCGGCCGCACCCCACTTAAAATAAAAAAAATGCAACTTCTCACGCTGTGGAATTTTCCGAGCACGAAATCACAACTCTAACCAACCGAGAAAAAACGAAACACGACTATGAGCTGCATTGACAGTTAATCCCACACTAGCAATGGCGGCGACCAACGCTACCGCCGTGGCTGCCATGACGACGATAGAATCCACCACCGGCGTGTCCTCAGATGAGGTACCGGCAAAGATGGCCCACAAGAGGTTCGAAGGGGATGATGGTATGGACGAAGGTGATTAAGAAGAAATGCGCGTGGTACTGGGCCCACCTTAAGCCGATTCTCGTCCACAACTCAGACACTGGCCTCCCCAAGGCCGTTAAGCTCCGCTGCTCTCTCTGCGATGCCGTATTCTCTACTTCCAACCCCTCATGCACCGCCTCCGAGCACCTCAACCGCGACACCTACCCAATTTCGTCTCCGCCCCCAACCCCATTTCCTCGGTTTCTTCCTCTCACTCCCTCTCCGTTGCCACCGCAAACGTCTCCCCATCATCCCCCAACCATCGCAAGTGAACCTCCGCCAGTCGCCCTACCGCGAATTCCAGCAGCATCGTGTCGCCGCACCATGTGCCGTCGTTGACCATCGTTGACCTTTCCAAATTCATGGTGTACAAATCAAATTTAGATTGGTTTTGTATGTTTTTTTGGAAAATGAGGATAATTCTGACAATATTGTAGAGAAAATGAGGATATTCCGACAATATTGCTTCTTTGTCTCTCTTTTTTTGATTCTCCTAGAAACTCCCTACTTCAATTTTATTTTACTGCAAATTTGACAAGAATTTTCCATGAAAGTAAAGGGAAAGAAGGAAAGAGAATATATTATAAAATAACTTTAAGAAATGAAGAAAGACAACACCCTTAAAGGGTTCAAAGGGGAAAGAAAATTTGTTATTATATATTTTTAAATGTGATTTCTTCTTCTCCAAAGACCTAAAATGTGATTTTTTTTAATTTCAGAGATCGCGATTGTACAACCCCCATTTTTGAAGGATCTAATTTGAAATTCACCCTTTTAATTTTATCTTTCCTTTTATATAATGGAACCTTTTATCCATTTAAAATAATCTATCAATTATTTTAGCCCCAAATTCACTGAAACATGCCAATTTCATCTCAACATTGTACAAATATGGAGATTTGCCGCGCTTCGATGCATTTGCCGCCGATTAATCTCCGATTTGATCAAACCTCTATTTTCCGGCCGCCAACAGTAAGATGCAACCTCTTCCCTGAAGCAAAAGAATTTCCGGAACTTTCAAGGGGCGATCAAATGTTCATTCTCGGAATGGGTTTCGTCGGAAAATTCTTCGCTGCCGATTTGAAGAACAAAGGATGGTAAAAAGAGAAGATTGTGCGCGTGTGTTTATAACGTGATGATACGAGGGATTTCAGAAGTTTTTGATTGTTTGTGTAGTTTGAATTCAGCTAACGCTATCTGTTTATGGTGAAGGGTAGTGAGGGGGAGCTGTACCAGCGTTGGGAAGAAGAAACAACTCGAAGAATTGGGATATTCAGGTTATGCATTCGATGCAAATGACCCGCAGTATGTTTTCCTTATTCGGAATCCTCTTTGTTGTTTTGGGATCTGATGTTTATTTCTTTTGTTGTATATTTTTGGGACGCCCATTTAATTCATTTAGGTTCCGATGTCATATATTAGTCGCTGGCACTTTTTGATTCAAAATATATAATTTAAACCTGATACAAAACTGTTTGAAAATAGTAGGTTTCTGATGATGCTTTGGACCTTGATTCTCATCATATGCATTGCTTCTACTTGATATATGCTATGCCATTTATTGAGTGAACTTCTTTTATTCCTACTTAATTGGTGAATTTCTTTGCGTTATACGTTTTGCAGGGATGAGGTCCTAGAGGTTGTGAAAAATCATACGCATCTCGTTATATCTATTCCACCACTTAAGGGTGTTGGTGATCCGGTAATCTAGTTCTTAGAATGTGTCTTTGTAGAAGGTCATCTGAAAGCCTTTTATGTGGATGGTTATGTCTTCTTTCTCTTGCTCTCCCAGCTTCTTATTGGTACTATAATTTGCAGATTCTTTGTCATGAAGGACTATTAGAGAGTGCGTTGAAGGGTGGGAGACTCAGGTGGCTTGTCTACTTGTCCTCAACTAGTATGTTTGTCTAACCAATTATATGTGTGCTTAAAAATGTACTGAAATATGGAAATGTAACTATCACATGCATACTGCTAGACTTATCTATCTGCCTCCTCTTTCTCCAACTCATTATTTATCTCCCGTTTCCTTTTTCTTTCTGTGGAAAGTTAAGATTTATAGGCAATAGAAGTTTACTATAAAGAATTTGCTGGTTGGGCAGAGCTGTTCTATTTTCTTTACTATTTGGCTTGTCATAAAGTAAATACATAATTCTTAGTTTGAATGCACGCGGAATTTGAATGAAGTGGAAAGGTGGAGTAAAAGTCTTAGAAAATTGTGGCCTCAGAAAATAAAAGTTACAAATATTTATATTGAGATAAATTCAAAGCATATACTAATATATAAATTAAGAAATGCCTGTCATCATTGTAGTTGTTCTAGTCTCTCCTTCATCTTTCATTCTAAATCAAACTAGAGATCATTCCTTGTTGCTTTATTCACTATATCAATATCTAATTTGGATCTTCCATTTGATGTCGAAAATAACCTTCATACTCTTTATACCTCCTTTATTTATGTCTGGATAAGTTAAGTTTGCATCATTTGGTTCCTCCATTTCAAAGTAATATTATGCATATTGTGCATATTGTTTGCGATCTCAATGTTCTTTTATCTGATGTATAGGCGTATATGGAGACTCGGGTGGTGCATGGGTAGATGAAGAGTAAGCATTTATGAAACTTATTTGCTTGGTGTCTGTGGAGCTGAAATCCTCATTAGAAGCATGCATTTCCTGGCAGTTATCCAGTGAAACCAGAGAGTGACCTTGCCCGAGCAAGATTAGCTGCTGAGGAACAATGGCTATGTTTCGGTCAAAATCTTGGTATCGCAGCACATGTGTTTCGTCTCGGAGGTATATATGGCCCTGGTAGAAGGTGAGTGAGAAATTAAGATAATTTGGCTCAGTTTACTTCAATTGTCAATTTCTGTTCGATTCGATAAGGGTGCCATAAGAAGATTGATGTGCATTTACAAGGTTAATACTTAACATGAAATTAACAGTTTTGACATGTCTATGTTTACCAGTGCTGTTGATACTATACTTAAGCAGGGGCCAATGTCAAAGGGTCAGAAAGCAAGATTTTTAAAAGACTACACATCTCGTGTGCATGTTGCTGACATATGCCAAGCACTGCATGCCAGTATTTTATATCCATCTGCCGGGTAACTTATGAACATCTGGTTCTTTAGTGAGAGTCGGTTAAGAGATTATAACATGGAGTTGTATGAATAGAGATTGTATGAATGATGTCTTTTAGTTAGATTGTTAGCATCAAGATTGTGTTATGTGCTTTTTCTGTCTGTAACTTTCAACTCAAACCAGAAGTTACCAAGTTGGATCTAGATGTATTCAGAGTACCACCTCATAATAATATCTCATTATATCTTTTATTTTACTTCAGGAAGATATATAACATTGTGGATGATGATCCTGCCCAAAGAGAGGAGGTATTTGAGTTTGCTCGAAAGTTGGTTGAAGAAAAACTTCCGGGCCATGAAAAACAATACATATATGCTGATAGAGCAGAACCACTTGTTTCGGAGAAACCTTCCAAATCAACAAAGCGAGTCTCAAATGCTCGTATGAAGAAAGAACTGGGAGTGGACTTACTTTATCCTACTTACAGGTCTGGATTAGGAGGCATCATGGAGCACATGGCACCAGTGTCTTGATATTCACTGGTAAGTTGAGTATTAATTGCGAAGCTGCTGTCATTACATATCTTGAAAATCATGCATGAGAGATCCTAGTCAATGCCACTGCATTGAATGATGGTAAAATTAAATTGTCTTATGCTAATATGCTTTTATCATATATTGTGCTGAACTTGAATCTGGAATTTTGTATCCGTTTGTTTTTGTCTGGTGATTCATGTTTGATTTGTTTTAGTTGAAATTTTGGTAGCTTTGATCCCCAAATATTCATGATTAGCTTTGACGTTTTGCATTTGTACTTGAGGGATCCAGCTAATTGATACCTTAGAAGAAAATCAAAATAAGGTAGCTGGCCCTAAATTAACATCATTATTTAAGTGAATTTTGCGAAGATTTATGTGCTTGACTCTTTTTTACGTTCTTGAATAATATTATTCTTTATAACTATTGCTGAACTGAGAGAGAGGAAAATTATGATTTAACATCATTTCACTTGTTATTTCCACTTGAAGGAAATAAAAAATAAATATGATTCAAGAAACTAACTACAAATAAGTATCATTAAAGTAACACTATTTCTTATAGAAGATTATTTAGAAATACTATTACTTCAGGTTCAGGGTCTAACTAGAGATCATATTTGCCCGACATATTTCTTATTATCGCACTAAAAGCCCAAAAGGCCATGAAACAGAATCGAATCAAGATATTTATATAAATGTAGTCAATAATGATTAATGAGGCTCTAGTTAACAGGTTACAGAAGTGAAAGCCCCTTTTTACATGAGAAATGAGAATGACTATAGATTTTAGATCTTCCGATTTTGAATGAATAAATTCGAACACCCTAGTAATTTATGCTTTTCCTTTCTTCTTCATGTTTCGGTTCTCCGGGTTACTCACTAAACCTCTATTGAAATCTCGGTTGAATATACTTTTTGTTCGATTTGCTTCGTTACTAAGGAAATTTGTTCGTGTAACGATTGTTTATTGTTCCCGTGTTTTGCTACCTTTCCAAAGAGAGATTTGCATCAAGAAGAATTTGGGATTCGTGGTAAGAACCCTAATGTTTTTAACAATTTGGTTCTTATGCGTACCTTAATCTGTATGAATTTCTGAAAAGGCTCTATAATATGTTAAGCATATATTCATCTTTGTTTTGATAAATCGCCTATTTGAGTTTTAATTTGATCCTAAGGTGATCAGTCATTTTTTACATAGATAAAGATTACAAATGGTCCCCTCCTTTATAGATTCTATTGGAACCCCATCGCTCCTTGTTTAATCAATCGTTTATTCTAGTTTTGATTTTATCCCTACGTGTTCAGTCATTTTTTTTTCTTCATAAATAATGATTACCAATGCTCATATCCCTGTCACAGTATGATGCTTCGTTAGATTATTTTTTGTTTGAGCAAAATTTGTGTTGTGTAACTGTGTACGATGTCATCTAAAGTGTCAACCATGGACGCAGCCAGAATTTGATAATGGGGACACATTGATGCGTTAAATATTTTGATATTCGGATAAGTTGTGCCTTTTGGGTCTTCAATATATAAAATTCATCAATAATTAACTCGACATCTTTAACAAAATCTCTCTTAATATAATACATTAGTGTAAGAATAAAATTTAGACTTGCACCGGCTGGTGCGACCCATGAGTAGATCCGCCCATGGTGTCACGGCAGTTACAGAAAACGCAAATTTAGCTGAAACAAAAATAATCCAAGGAGGCATCAATACTTTGACAGGGATGAGACAATTTACAAGTGAAATAGAGTATTTATCAAAGAAAGAGGAAGGGGTCCATATGAATATCAATTTAACACATGCACAAGCACAAATCCATACAGGTTTAAGTGCCTTTTTGAGAAGGCAGCAAAACACGCCAACCAAAAAAAAAAAAAAAACAATCGTTGCTCAAACAAATCTCGTCAAGGTTCATTAGCGGCGGCGCCACTCCCAGGCACCACTGGCCACCGTCTCAACCACCAAAAATGGCCACCATCATCTCCCCAGCATGCCTGGCCCAATTAAAATCCCCCTTACGCCAACTATCTAATATCATTTACAAGCTCTACCATCTTCACTCTTCGTTTCAAAAAGTTTAGACAAATACAAGTTCATCAAATTATTAAGAAATCAAAAACTACAAATATTAGAATGAAAACGATAATCTTCTTCATATTATCACCATTAATATTCCCCTCTTCAACCTCCCCACCCCCACCATACCTACCATACCCATTCAAACCAGAAAACTCAAGGAACCGGACCCTTCGAACCCTAGGCACTCCCGTCGCCGGCGGCCGGCGAGGAACTAATCGCCGGTGAAATGTTGTATCGCCCCTTCCATTAAGCGGAATCAGCTCCTCATCTCGGATCACGGCCTTGCAAACGGGGCATTCGTGGCATTGCGAGTGGAACCGCAGCCACTCGTAGAGGCACGACCAGCAATGGAGATGGCCGCAGCGGGTGATCACCGGATCTTGAGCTAAACCGAAGCAAATATTGCACTCGAAACCAGCTGTTTCGCCACCGTCGTCCGCCGCCGCATCCATATGAATTCAGTGGCTTTGGAATTCGGGGAATTGGATTTGCGAGATTAGTCGCGAAATTTGACTTTGATTTGTAGATGTGAATTCTATTATATTAATTATATTAGCAGTATTAGTTTGATTTTTGGTTCCCGCAGTCAAATCCATCAAGCTCATTGTTTGGCCACCCATTATTTGAATACTTGGTGCTTGCTTTACTTATAATTTCTATGTCAATATATACTCGTGTTTTCTGAGGAATGTGTCTGTGTCTTATTTTATTTTCTAGTTAGATTTTCTTTTGTCTGTATACACATTATCTTTGAATAAAAGGTATATAATAATAATAAATAGTTTTATATTTAATACACATAGTAAACAATAAAGTATAGTGCATCAGCTGAAGTCGTTGAAACGTGCGGTCACCCTCCTCATCCCCTATTTTTATTTATTTATTTTAATTGATCTTAATTCAAAAAATAATAAATTCTATCTAGATTGAGAAATAGTTGAAAATTATTAATGCAATATACAAACACACTCACAAACTTTAATCTATTATAAATATCTCCCACACAATCATACAGAATATAAGATCAATGTTTGCGAAGCAAAAGTTCTCAACTGCAGCACATCAAAATCTTGATACCAATGCAACAAAACTAAATCTTATTCGTATAAAATAATTTACAATCATTTTATACCAATAAGAGAGTATTTCCCATGCATCGAACAGATGAAACACTATTTATTAATGTTACTTTGCATTGACTTATGGTCAATTCTATAACTTTTGAAACTGGTAAATAATATTATAACTTTTCATGTTTTCTCAATTGTCTCACGAATCGAAATTTTGGTGAAATTGATAGTGCTGTAGCAGCCAGAATTTCCAATGAGGACAAAACGTCTGTTCTTTAAAACGATGTCGTCAAAGCTAATTGAAGGGATAAATGTGATTTAAATTATAATTTTTCGTTGACTTCTGATCCATTCCATAACTTTTAAAATTAGAACATAAAATCAAAACTTTTGAAGTGTTCGTGAACTAAATTTTAGGTTTTCTTTTTCTTTCTTAATTTCATGATTTTGTTCGATTTTACGTCGGGTATTTGGGGATTGGAGTATTCTTCTTCGAATTGAGTATTTGGGAGATTGGGGTATTCTTCTTCGAATTTGCAGCGATGAGCAGCAGCGACGTGGAGGCTGGCTTTGCGAACATTAGTCGCAATTCCAAGAAATCATGTGAACGTCGACCTCTCGTTTCTTGGCGGTGAGATGAACACCAGCTGCCACCCGCCCACATCTTCTACGACTTCAAGGGATGCCGCTTTGCCCTCGAGGTGCTCGGCAAGAAAGACTGCTTCGTCGAAGGCGTTATCCACCATGTAGTGAATTTTTTGATTCGAGGCCCAGCGTAGCAATATCCTTTGGTGGTGTGATTGAAGAGATAGAGAGAGATAGGGGAGAGAAGAAGGTTGGGGAGACGGGAGTAGGGGTTGGGTGGGGAAGGGTTATGAAAATTAAAGAAAAAAGGAAAAAATCTTTGTTTTACTGAAACGATTTCGTTTTGAGCATCACCAAACGACGTTATTTTATTTACCGATTGTTTTGTCTATGTTGGAAATTATGGCTATCATACAACCATCGATTTCATCGGAATTTGCATGAGTGGAACATTTGAGAAACATAGTAAAGTCATGGTTTTATTAGCAAGATTTATAAGTTATGAGATTAATCAGAAGTCAACACAAAATTATAATTTATATGACAATTGTCTCTTTAAAATAATATAAATAAACACACGTAAGCTCCGAAAAATCTCATCGTCGAACAATTGAGAAAACATGAAAAGTTATGATTTTATTTTCGGTTTCAAAAGTTATGAGATTGACCAAAAGTCAACATAAAGTTATAATTTAATGATAATTATCCCTATTGTTTAAGTGAGAGCTAACTGAAACTATATATATGGTGTTTTACAGATTTTAAGTACATTTCTTTTTTCTTTTTTTCTTTTTTCTTTTTTCTTTTTTCCTGAAATTTCTCTTTTATTTCCATTTACTTGCCTATACGCTAAGGGTATGTTTGATAGTATAGATTAGGCCAAGATTAGATTATTAATCATAACTATGATTAGTTATAATTAATAATCTAATCTTGGCCTAATATATCCTATCAAACATGCCCTAAATGTGCTTTTCTTTTTGCAGATACAAAATGTGCTTATTATGTATGTTAGTTATTATGAAAACAAAATAAAGCTTAGTAAATAAGACATTTCTCTGTTCGAGCAGTAAGTTGGAGATTCAAGTACTCCAAAAGATGTGTCATGTGTGTTCTCATGTGTGTATGACTCATTATGTATTTCTTCAAAGTGTTAATATAATTTATTGGTTTAGGTATGTTAAAAAATATATTTATAACCTCTATATATACACAGCATTATATATTGCATGTTCGATAACTTGGAACTTTTTGGATCCCTCTGTGTAACCCTTTGTAACTAAAACTTTATAAGGAAATATTATTCCAATTGTCATAGATTCATAAATATATGTGAACATTTCCTGCGGATTGAATACATATAAAGTGAAGTAAATTGAACAGAATGGGAAACATGTAATTAACTCTGCCCTTGTCGCTAGAGGGAGAAAAAAACTATGTTTAATCCATAATTCCATTGCCATTATCAATTGAATAAAGATAAATGTATATTGTATATACATAATGATCCTAAATTTTAAAACAAACTATATCGATTTTATTTAAATAGATTTTATTATTAATTATATTATCTCCTTACTAAATTACCCTTTATTATATTTTTGATAAATATCATTAGAAAAGTTGTAGATGATCTTTTTATTTACACAATCTATGAGTTATGGATATACAAATATCCTTACAATCATGTAAAAGTACAATTTCATGAATTTGTATATATCGTGTAACACTGTATTTTAAATTTATAGTAATTATTATGATTATTATTTTTTCTCTTACATGTTGGTGGTTAAAATATTGCGATAACCACAATATTAAAATCAATGGAGGCCACAGGTCAAAAAGAAAAAAGAAATGGTCGCCAGTATTGAAAAAAATATAAAATATAATATATGTTGTTTTTGAGTAAAATAAGTCAAGTAAAACACATGGTATATTAATGAATTTTCTCACTCTCTCTCTATATATATACATAAAAGTAAACTCTTACTAAAAATAGTTTCCCAAAGAATTATTTAAAATTTGGCCATATTATTTAGTAACTAAATTATATATAAATTTATTATTTTTTAGTTGATTTTGCAACATATATTAAATATGATCCTTTTATTTGTAATTTATAAGTTATTTATTTATTCATTCAATTAGATCGATAATTAACATATTTGTTATTATATTAGTATGATAATTGACTATTAATCCGCTCATCATGTAAGTCAAATTTGTTTATTTAAATGCATCATCAATCTCATTTATTTCAAAAAATGATAATTTTTAATTCACTTAATAATATACTCAAACTGCCATTTTTGAGAAGATTTAAAATATCATTTTTTTTCTCATGGTCAAAAAAAATGAGGGCAAAATTAGTACACTTTTGTATATATTGTATTTTACTAACATACTACTACTTGCTTGTATATTTGTTTATTTAATATTTAATTAAATATTAACGGGTTTATTCTAGATATTAATGATTTTCATTTTGTGTCGATCATATATCATCAGTCTAAATGAATGAGTGTATCCTAATTCTAAAAAACTTTCTATTTATATATAAATCAATTCTTCAATGTGCCTAATGATCTATGTAATATTATTTTTATATGTTTCATAAGGTGAATGTTTGTAGATATAAAATTTGTAAGTTAGACATTCATTCATATTTATATCGATATTGATAGGATATGCAGCCCGGCCCACCAGAAGTTCAGCCCAACAACGATAAGTTCGGCCCATGATAAGGCCAGCCCAGCCCACAAGCCAAACAGCTCGGCAATGAAGGAGCTCGGACTAGGGGTCAACAGCTCGTCTGTAAAGGAGCTCGAACCAAAGGCCAACCAGCTCGGCTATAAGGGA
>JAYDZE010080945.1:0-24937 GCA_034509125.1 Monilaria moniliformis
TACGTACCAAACAATAACATTAAATCCTTATCTTGTTGATACAGTAACCTTTTATCTTAAAGCCCATCCTACTTAATCTATCTCGTCTTATCTCATCTAGCCTACCAAACTCACCCTAATAGTTATCGAGCACCTCAAGTTTTTTAATTAATATAATATATTATATATTATATCTCAGCCAAGAAAATGCCGTTAAACTAAAAGTAGTACGTACCGAGCTCAAGGGTGTTAGGTGGTCTAATTTACAAAAAAATTAATAATACATCAGCTCGCTAACTTCTTCTTTCGTGCGGGAACTCGTCTCATCCAACTTTTCAACCAAACAAAATGTGGAAAGTTTACAGCGTCATACGTTACCAAGCACCTCGTTGCTCGCTAATTTCTTCCTTTGCGCGGGAAGACTCCTCACCCAATTTCTCGACAAAAAAAGTGAAACATATCTCGCGTCTATATTCTCTTTCGCTCATACCAACCGAGCACAAGCGCAGCTAGAACTTGCTGAGCACTGCTCTGCTCGGTAAATCTCGCAAATATTTCCTAGCTTATTTTTGCGCCAAAAAAAGACAGAGCACTTGATTTTGCTCTTAAAGTGCTTGCTACATATGATGATTACTGAGCACTACAGTGCTTTGCCGTGCTCAGTAATGTCTCGCAATTTTCTCCTCCTTCGACTGAATTACTTTTGCTCGCTTAGTAGTCGCTAATGTAGAAATATGCTCGATAAATGCTCTATAGGTGCTCGGTATGTAGCGAGCACATAGGTGCTCGCTAGCGTTTGCTCGATAAACCCCACTTTTTGTAGTGATATGTGTCATATATATACCAAATCATATTTATTTATTCTAATATTTTTATAAAATAATGTATTTTATATATTTTTTTCATACTCAACATACTTAGTTCTAGAAAAATCACAATAAAATTGATTTTCAAAACTCTAAAATTTGAAAATTTTGGATTAATTTCTTTTAATGTCTAGAATCCCAATTATTGTAAAAAAATTAGCAATTTATGAAATTCCCTTTTTTCAAAATTTGGAGGGTAAAAATGAATCTAGAACAAGTGTAATTTAAAAAGATAATTGAAAATTCGCAAAAAGTTTAATATATACTTGTCATTGACATTTATCTGGGCTTATTTGTACACTTCGGATAGAGAATGTCATCCCTGGATAATTCAAAAGACAAATTTGAGGCGGACCATTGCATTTGTTAGACCAGATCGATTCCTAAGTGCAAGCGACAAATACCCTATCATCGATGGAGAACTACCTATTGTACCTAGAGGCTCAAATTCAGCTTCATCATGAATGATGCATCAAGACCGTAAGCAGCTTCAGCCACTGTTTCGTGGCGGAACATGTGGCAGAGAAATTACATTGGGCCATTGAACCTACTACACGCTTTTTGGTTGTTTTGGAGGACGGGACGCGTGTTTACACCGATGGTATCTGCAAGCAAGTACTTCTCATGCTAGACTCTGAATTGTTCACCATATCTTGTTACATGTGTCCCCTTAGCAGTGTTGATTAATCTTGATCATGTCTTGGTTGGCCACTCTTGGGGATGTGAAGGCTAATTGGAAAATACTTAATGGACTTCATGATTGAGAGGCCCAATATTGTCATCAGAGTGATCCTACTCTTACCCACAAATCATGTACCTCTCAAGAGCTACAAGCACTTAAACCGGAATATAAGTGTTGGGTTTTGTAGCTCATGGGCATTGCTACAACACTTGATCAATATGGGATTTTTGATTTCTTAACAGCAATAGCATGGCATAACTTAACGGTCGTACTCTCTATATTCCATGCGGCCAGCACCCACCAACAGAGCTTCTCCCAGTGCACACTCATTGATTATCGAATCACATTACACCCAGAAGCATAGTCAGTTTTGGTGTGTTGCTATCGCTATAATCACTCATAGAATGATGAAATTGAACACACTTGGTACCATAGATGTTTGTTGCGTGTATTATCCAACCAATACCATTCATTATTACAGCCTAATTTTGTTGGTTCAAAAAAAGATGGGTCGTGTCCTTTCTATGTTGACTATCATGAGCTCAACAAACTTACCATTTCCGATAAATATATTATTCCAGTATTCCAAGAGTTGTTGGACAAGTTACATAGAGCATACTAGTTTAGTAAGATAGATCTTAACGCAAATATCACCAAATTTGTGTATCCAGCGATGACGTGCCCAAACAGTTTTTTGCACCCACTCTGACCATTACGATATATTAGTTATGTCTTTCGGGCTCACAGGCGCCCCTACTACATTCCAGTGCTTGATGAACTGTTGGAAATCTGGATGGGAGGATTAACAAGAAATGAACAAACAATATACGGAATCTCTGAAAGTCGTATACAACACTTTCTGATCAAATCAATTTGGTTGGTTCACCCAAAATATTTGATCGTATAAAGTTCAGAGTGTTTTGAGGAAAGTATGTTTCGTTCTGTGTGAAAAAGAACCAAGAAAAACTGTTAAAAAGCGACCAAAGACGGGCAAAAATGGTCTCAACTGCCATGCACCCGGCCGGGTGGAACTCTGCCAGAGACACACCTGGCCGGGTGTGACTCTCTAGACAAGTTTACGCTTTGCACCCGTTCGGGGTGGAGTCCTGCCACAGTCTCACCCGCCCGGGTGAGACTCTCAGGACTCCACACCGTGCCACACCCGGCCGGGTGGACACATGCCACCAACTCACCCTACCGAGTAGAAGTCTCTGGAATCCACGGAGCGTCTCACGCGGCCGGGTGGCGAAATGCCACATGCTCACCCGGCCGGGTGAGTCCTTCTGGATCCCAAATTTGCTCAAACTCGAACGAATTTTTCACCATAGCAATGTAGTGGAAATAAAAAATTTCACTGCCCCTTGGACCCTGCTTCCAGGGGCGCTGCCCCCGGACCCCCGACCCTTAGGGGCGAACCCCTAAGATTATAACATATTCATATGAGATTGCACTCCGCACCTTCGAACTTATACGAAGTATTATTATGACGATTGGTCACTTTAGTTAACCCAATTACACTAAAATATCCACACATGAACGATATTTTCAGGCCCTATCTCCGATGATTTGTATCGGTTTTTTTGATGACATCCTAGTGTAAAGTCAATCTTGGCAAGACCATTTTGGTCACCTTTGCCAAGTTTTGCAGATACTTCACAATCATAAATTGGTGATAAACCCGAAGAAATGTCTTCTTGGGGCAGGATTGAAGTGGAATACTTGGGTCACATTGTTTCCGATCAGAGTACGCATGGATCTAGTGATAGTTTTTGGAGTTCTTTGATGGTCGACACTTACAACATGGATTTTTTGGGCTCATGGTATATGACTGCAGGTTTATTACAGATTACGGCAAGCTTGTTGCACCACTCACAACATTACTCATTACTAAAAAAAACGCTCCTAAAAAATGGGTTTGGCCACCAGCGACTTAGGCGGCATCCCAGTCATTGAAATATGCTCTGACATTAGCCCTCCTCTTGCGTATGTGACGGTATGTCTAACTTTTCAAAGGAATTTGTGATCGGGTGAGATGTCTCAGATCACAAGATTAGTGCAGCTTTGATGCAAGATAAGCTTTAGTAAGAATTTGTCTTCCACTTTGTTATCCAAGTCTGCATATGAGAAGGAATTAATGGCCTTAGTGTTGGCTGTAAAACATTGGCACACATATCTCCTAGAACGCCGCTTTACCATACCAACCGATTAGCAGAGCTTGCATCAACTATTAACTCAACCTATGACAACACCGGCGCAACAAAATTGAGTTGCCAAACTGCTTGGTTAAGATTCCACTATCCTGTATAAGGAAGACACTCTCAATCGGGCAACCGATGCTCTGTCATGTCGAGATGAAGAAGGCAAACTCATAGCAATTTCATTGCCCCAATGGGTGGACTGGTTCTCTTTACAATGGGAAATTGGAGCAAACTTGGATTGGCAAAAATAGTAGAGGATTTGGAGAACGAGCAGTTGGCACCAAAACACTATTCATTGGTGCATGAGACTTTGATGTACAGGGGTCGTCTAGTTATACTCTAGAATTTGCCCTAGATTCCCAAGTTGTTGTTCGAATTTCACTCTACACAGTCAGGCAGCCATTTTGGCATATACAAAACCTATTGCCGCCTCATAGCCAATGTGTTCTAGCCGGGAATGATGAAACATGTCACTCAATTTATACCACCAGTATGTGTGGTCTTGTTAGAAGAACAAATACGAGACAAAATCTCCTGCTGATTTGTTGACACCTTTACCAATACCGGCTCGTGTTTGGGATGATAATAGTCTTAACTTTGTTCAGGCGAATTCCAAGCTCAATCGTATCGCCAGACCTCAAATTAAAAGGGAAGTTTAAATCACTAGTTATATATAGCAATGATATCCATATGATAAGCACATATACAAAAAGTAGTATTAGGAGATTAATATTACAAAATATAGTAAAATTATACAAAGTATGTCGATATTTATGTCAATCAATTATAGGAACCAAAAATATTATTAAAATATAAATAATACTGTAAAAATAAATTAATTTATGACAATGATATAAGCATTTTCAGCTCATCACTTTCAAATAACAAATTTCAAAAAATTTGTAACTAGAAAAAACCTATACATTTTATCCCATAAAAAAATTACACTAATATACACAAACAACCAAATATCCAACAAAATAATTTAAAATTTGACCAATTAAAAAAAAGTACATTACATCTCCTTTATTTTCTTAAATCTCGAAATAAGTCGAAATGTAACTATTTTGATATTGAGCCAATACCCATTTTATTTAACAATCGAACTCAACCAAGAGAAAAATTACAGTACACGCATAGTTTGTATGCATTTCATATATATAATTTAGATTAAAAGTTAAAAAAATCGCAAACAAATTTTTTGAGTTGTAAATATATAGTTGCATATATCGCTGCTTCACCCAACAATATTATTCAAAAATCAAAAGCCCAACAATTTTACTATCAAAGTAAATTTGGCCCACTCAATAAATAAATAGACAAAACCTAAAGGTAAATAAATAAATAATTTCCTGCTTTACCATCTCTCTCGTCTCTCACTCTCTCTCTCTTCCACTCTAAATCTCTAATTCCTTAATCTTTCTCATAATTTCCAGCGAAACTCACCAATCTACAACCGCGCCTCAGCTCCCTTTTCTTCAGCACGTCAGCTCCCCGCCGCTGTCGCCGTGTACTTGTGTTGTGGTCGCCGTATTCTTCTCATTCAACTCAGCAACATCAAGAAGCCTTAATTCTATTTGTTCATCAGGTCAATTTTTCTTCACTGATGTTGCATGGAATTGGATTTTCCCTGCAAGTTTGCTCATGTTTTCTGAATTGGAATTTATTGATCTAAAAATTGGAATAATAAGATTTGTGGGATATTGAAATTTGATGTGGAATTGTTTGATTTTTTTATTTATTAATGGATGTTATGTATTTTGGTGGAAGCATTGTGATGTGATGTACTGGGATCTATTCCACTTAGAAAAGAAAGTAAGCAGAAATGAGTGATAAAAATTGTAGATTACACATGTATTTTATAGGATAAATGGTATTTTGGAGCCCAAATCTTAAGTTCCAACGCTTTATCTCATGTGGTATTAACCCTTCATCTTGCATATTACACTGTATTGGCGGGAAAAAAATGCCAAAACATGTCATTTCCTGGCTTTTATATATGTATAGATATAGATATAGATACGTCTCTTTGATCTCTGATTTCTTAATTGCTGAGAATCGTTTGTACAGAGTGACTCATTATAATACTTTTTTGCAGATTAGGGTGCTGAGATAGTGTGAATGTAAAGATGCCTCTTTATGACTGCATGCTTTTGTTAAAACCCACTGTACCAAAGGAAGCTCTCTTTGATTTGATTGCGCGGGTGGGAAAGCATGTTTACAGAAGAAACGGAGTAGTGACTGATTTGAAATCCTTTGGAACTGTTCAATTGGGTTATGGAATTAGAAAACTCGATGGAAGATATTATCAGGTATCCTGCTCACCTTCGGCATGGTTTCATGAAAAAAAAAAAGGGGTGAAATCTAATAAATCAATTTTAGTTATAAATTTGATTCAGTTCATACTAGAATTTCAATCCGAAGGTGCTGACAAAATCAACCGGAGCCTATGTTTCATTAGCTAGAACTTGTCATTGGCGAATTGAATTAAGAAAAATTCGTAAGTTCGTATAATATCAAAAGTTTACATTGCACTTATAGCTAATCGAAAGTGCTTGAACTTTGTAGTGTTTAGCCCTAAATAATTTCATGATGTGCGGTTTTTACTTTATAAAATTAGTTCTGATATGTCAGATTTGGTAACTTTTTAACTTGTGCATAAGTTGATATGCATGTTACTGCTTTTATACTCAACATTATATAATGCTGTGACTGGCTTATGTTCTTCCTGCTTTCCTTTCTTTACATGACATTGTCGTATTACCATGCTTGTTTTGGAAGTCACACATAACATCTTGCTCGAGCCTGGGTTATACGAGGCTTGTTAAGACAGGTCTTCTTTAGTTGCTTTTACTTTGAATCCTATCATATCTTAGATCTTTTAGAGATGTGGGAAAAAGCGAGATTTGTAAGCCTATTACTATGGAAATTAAGAGCTCAGGCAATGAGGAAATTTCCTCAGCATCCGAGTTTTTAATTGAATTTCTCAGTAAAGACTCGTTATAAACATTTTTCAGTAGCTAAATTTTACTACCTTGTATCATATACTGCATATATATGTTACATCGAACTTGTCAGTGAAATACTCCTTGTTGAGAAAGAAGTCAAGTATCTGGACAGATTTAATTGGTATATCGTGCAGGGCCAACTACTACAGATGACTATGATGACACCGCCCAGCATAAACTCCGAGCTGTACTACTTGAACAAGGAAGACCGGTTGCTCCGATGGCTTCTGATCAAACACCGTAACTTTAAATTCAGAGGAGGCTCGGGTGAAGTTGATATTGCAAGTGAGCTTAGAGATCTCAAGAGTGTCTTGAGTGATGGCGATATGATTGAAGAGGACGACAATGACGATGTCGATGACGACGATGAGCAATCTGAATCAGGAGAAAGCATGAATTAAGAGATGGTTAGTCCTTTTGATGTTCTCCTTCTCTTTTTGGTGTGGTGCATGATAAAATGAAATGTGCAATCATTTTGTATTTGAATGAATTGCCAATGTATAGTACGCTTGCCGTAGTCCGGATATAGCTAATGATGCTGCAATTTGTGCTTCTGTATTAAAGGGAGATGTGGAAAGTGATCGGTAGGGATTTTGCTATATCCAAATAGTTTACGTTTTCGTTTTCGTTTTCGTTTCTGTATTTAGAAGAAAAAAGTAAATAATTTTACCCACTATAATCGATGTATTTGAATCTTTTTAAGCCAACCTTGAATTATTATGGTATGAAATTGCACGTTCCAAACAGTAGTTATACTAATTTTCACTTTCCAGAGAACAACACTTTCACACCACAAAAATATTTTATTTGTAAATAACTAAATTTTTAATTGATTCTTATTTTGTATTTGAGATTAATTTATCCCCGATTCAAGGTTTCAGGGTTCATTAGTTGAAAAATATTTGGTAAACATTTAATTTTGATTAAAGTTTTAATTTTTGTCGCATTAGTGTGTCCCGTGTACTTATTAACTATGTCACGTCAACTTGCGATAGCTCCCCCAGTGTCCATGAGTGCAAAAATAGTAGCAAAATACACCATTTATATAGTTTTGACTTACAAGAGTAATCAAATACATAAGACAAAAATGATGACTTAAATGGGAACAACACACCCAATTAGAAAGAGAAATTTGAGGCGATGAGAATGTTGTCAATCAGATGGCATCCAAGGCTCATCCATGTCTTTCATGGGGAATTCATTTCAAGATGGACGACACGCACAAACCAAACCCGACTAGCTCGAGATAATTATGTTGTGGCTGTGAGAAGCCTGGAAAACTCTCATCAAAATTATCACTCCATTAAATAAAATTGTTGAGGTGAGGAATTCTCCTTGACCGCATATTTTAACGATTTTCGACCCAATTCCAAAGCTTCCCAACTGTTGAAATTTTCTTACTTTGTTGCAATGAAAATGCTAATTTTAGTCATTTAGTAATAGAGCTTCCATCAAGAATAACAGCTTCAAAGATTTTAATCATACTGGTAATGGATTTACAATAAAAATATATTTGAACATAGTTTACCAGATGATATACTTACATTGTTTAACAATATTTATTTTGCATATAAAAGACTTACAATGCACCTGTTTATTACTAGTATAACAGATAACATGGAATATCGGTATCTTTCTCTTATTTTAATTCTCTCACTAAATTGAGATTCAGCTTCTTCATGGTGTGTTACTGAAAAGGAGTCCACTTGATACAGGCTGCGAAATAGTCTTCTTGGTTTTGGCCGAATTATAGTAAAGATCCTGATCATAAATCGTTGAGAAAATGTTTACGTACATCTTACAAACGACTTGGTTTAGGATTTAACTAGCTAGCTAGGTGGGAGACTGGCGTAGACAATCTTTCGTTTCATTTCCACTCTCACCAGAATTTATTCACTAGGCAAAAGCAATCTGGGAAAGCACTTGTAGCTTTCAGTAGAAGAATATAAACCTCAGAAAAGAGGTAGATTCGCAGGGAATAGCACGTTCATCCATTGTTTCTCGTATGACACCAAATGGTCCCACCCAATTTGTTCCAACAGCGAAAGCTTCAGATCATAAAACTTCTTCTTAGGAGGCTGGCCATCCTCTTGCATCATGTCACTTAGAACCTGGATTGTTAAATCAGATCAATGTAATGTGCAACACTAACTAATAGTTGATGTAATTATATTGTTCACAAACTGAAATCGTGAATTAGACCAATTCTTCCAACTCAGGTTTAAAAAAAGGTCCACAGTTAATCATAGTAAAACTGCACAAGAAAGAAAAAAAATTGAGCTTTTAGTAATCTAGTCGAGATACAGTTGAACGCCAAAAGCTCTTTTCTCTAATGATACTTCATTTATCATCATTGCTACAGTGTCATAAAAGTGGGTTTAATATCACCCAATCCGTAGCCCGTAGTTAAATCATCTTCTCAAAAACTCAACATGTTTTTACAGGTGAGTCATATTCTAGTAGCAAGGGTTCTTTACTGAAGAATTTAACCTAGCCATTCAGTTGTCTATAAGCTTTCTAGACAGAGCTAAGATATAAATGAACATAACGTACAAAAAGACAATCAAGTCCTTGAATCTTATGGCTCATAAAGTTTAGATTGGACATTCAGGAATTACTTTACTTTATTCATGCAATTGCACACTTTTTCCACCTAAACCCACTTAACATTCTTAAGAAGTAATGAAAGTCCCCATGGAATAGAAGTACCTTTAGTGCAGTTCCAAGCCGCCCTTTACGTCTCTCACGTATGATATAAAGGGTTCCGTATCGGGAGGATTTCACATCTACCCATTTTTGGAGTTCTTTGAAATTCTCTTCAAACAGATCCGGCTTACTGTTGGAGTCTGCTCCAGCTTTAGCATCCTCCGTCTCCACAACTTTCTCACCCTGCTATCATTGCAGAATATATGAAATAAAACTGTTATTGAGTGGACATCTTGTCCCCTACATGTACTACCTTTCGGTTTATTACTTTATTTAATAAAACTTCAGTATAGCGTGGTATGACGAATGCACAAACTCATGCATACTGGATTATGGGGGTAAAGGTCAATTGCTTGCAGATGAATCGTTGTTATAAGGTAATAATATTAATGGCCTGTACCTTCGCTGATTCAATCTCTGCTAAAGCTAAACCTTTCTGATACAACGCCTCTGCTAACTGGTCACGGGTTGTTTCCATTTTCTTCTTCATTTTCTAGGTTATCAAGCACATTAACAGCAAAAATAAGGTCTTAAATGACATTAGAAAGAATAAAACAAATGAAAATTGGGAAGGAGGAAAAGAATAATCAGATGAGCAGATGGAATATTAAATGCTCACTTCTGCATCCTCATCTTCAGGGTCAATTTTAAGTGAAAGATATTTGGCCAACTGTTCTGCATCAATGCTTTCAATAACTTCATTTGCGGCAGCAATAATCTGCATAAATTAAAGTAGTTACAACAAAGCACCCAGATTTTGATAATCTTCATATCATTATCACTATATGTATTGAAGTTATGCATAGGAAATAGTTACCAATGAATTAAGTACCAAGGATCTGGTTTCAGATTTATGCTACCATCCAATAGTAACTCAGAGGATGTACTTCAATCATTTCTTAATTTTTGTGAGGTTATCAAGGTTTGCAAGACTATGTATCTGGAAAATGATCAGCATTACCTCTTCATAATGGTGAATTTTGTCTTGAATGTTGTTCTGAGATACCAATGCGTCCAACAATTTAGCAAGCAATGGTGTGTACTTTGGGTACTCAGACTGCCAAGTGCCAATAGGTGATGGTTAGAAAGGATATTATGGAATGAAAACCATGGATCTCTGGAAGTAAGAAATAAATATGGTATATAAGCTATTATACGACACAAAAAATGTGCTGCAAAATAAACGATACATAACTTTAGTATCCAATAAAGTTGAAGCACTTGAGAAACTTATTGTATGACATTGGATTCAAAGATGATAATTTTTCAATTTCATTTTGCAGGTTAAAGAACCAAAGCAAGGTCACACGGTGCAAGAGTGCAGAGAAGAAAGTAAGTACCAGAGAACTAATTGAGAACAGGGTAGATATACTTGGTTTATGTTGTGCTCATAAAGCCTTGTTGATTTACTACTTGCTAGTACATGACAGGGTCAGATCTCATTTTCAAACCTTTCAGTGCCAACAAATCTATTACTATTATAACAGTCTATGTCTTACACAATTGGCTTTGCCTGTTTCACCCCTCCTATGACTTAATTCAAGGGCAATAGTGTAATATATTGACTAGGCCACAACTGCACTAGTCAGGAAGATCATTACAGCTCTGAAAAGTATTATGTAGATATAAAGGAATGATATAGAGTAGAACTAAGGTGAGTGCATGATTGTAGGTAGAAAATAGGAAAGTTGGTTTATTTTAGGCTAAGGTAGTGAAATACAGTTAGTATCATAGTAGCATTCCTCATATGACATATATTCTCAAGCACCAAGAAGGCGCTTTATTGAATACAACTGAAAGGACAAGATTCCTATAGGATGAAAGTGATTGAGAATAAATACCTTTAGCTTGGTTGATAACTTTTTCCACTCAGAACGTTCCTCATCAGTAGTTCGTTTTAGGTTGGAGAGGACCCTTAATTTGGCATCCCGAACCTGTTTGGTAACATGAGGTAAATTAAGAATCACTTAAATGAGAAAGCCTCAACTTTCATTATAATGAAGATAATTAACATTCTCCAGTATAATAACTAGAAAGCCACATAAAAACTATTAGCATCCCATTGTGAAAATCTTACATTCGCTTCCTCTTCTTGCTATGGTAATTGTGAGACTTCTTTTTTAGTTTTCCTTGTCTCTGTTTTTATATATATACTAAGTATGCAACAATCTCCTATTATCTTAAAGGATACAATCAGAGGCAGCGATGATTCAACCAAGTGTCTTATTTTTGCATGCCAAAATATAAAGACAGACAACAGTGATTTAACAAGTATCTTTAACAAATACAGATGAAGGCTCAACTCCAGAATCAGGAACCCCAACTATTCAGAAAAGAAGTTCCGAGAAAAATAATACAAACCAGCTTTAGGAATAGTAAGCCCATTTGTTGCTATATGAAACTGTGTAAATATACCTCTTCTTCCAACTGTTCAGCTACACTCTTACTACATCCTGAAGAAGAGCCTTTTCCTTTGTCCTCGTCAAGCTGATGAAAATAAAAAACATGCACTATGTCAACAAAAAGGATAGGCCAACATATTGATAAACCAATATCATGTGTTTAAGGTGACAGAAAAAGTAACTCCCTATCCAAAGAAAAAACAAAATGAGATAAATTCAGGAAGATAACTGAATATGTAACCTGTGCTGGTGGAACTATATATGATATGCTATATGATGCAGGATTCTTCTCTGGATTCTTCCCATCATTATTGACCCCAAAAGAGACCTTTCCGTAAGAAATTGACCCAACCAATACAGAACCAGCTGAAGCACCCTGCAGGAATAAGACAAGATAAGCACTAAGAATAAATAATTCCCCACCTTCTGCAAAAGAAGAGATAACAATAGACAGTTCGTAATTGAATGATTTAAAGATGCAAAACCTTAGGAAGCTTGTCCTTCGCAGGAGGACCCACATAAAATGCTTCTTTTGATCTATCATCAATGATATACAATAACTTAATAGGTCTTTATGAGAAACTGATTGAGGAAAAAATAGTGGAATAAATAAATAATAACACATACCCAGGAATCAAGACTGAAGAACTAAAACTGCCATTGCCCATCACTGGTCCATCAGGTTGTGAATAAAAGCTCAAGCGCATCCCTTCCTATATTAATAATTGGAGGAGTTTGAGATAAAGGTTTGTCAGAAAAGAGTAAGCCATTATGAAGGAAAAACATTTTTAAAAAAAATTCACTTCTCCAGTGAGAAGGGATCATTCAAAAATCAAACATGCTGGTGATTCAGTAGTTCAGATTCTTTATGAAGGTGAAATAACCTTTTCATCCAAGTTTTTCTCAATGAATAAGACTAACTGCTTCATCTTCTCCAAGTACTGCACGTTGTCATGCCTGAAACAATGACCATATTAGGATTTAAAAATCATAGTAACTGAGTTTCTTAAGCTCTTATACTTGGTAAAGGTTCTGAAAATCTCAATTTTTTTGCTTTTGGACACTCAATGTCCAAAAAACTACAGAAAAAGATAACTTTACCACAATCCAGATAATATGTTACAAGTACCTTAAGTAAAGCTGCATTGTGTATTCACCCTTTGGAAGTTTGGCAGTGTCTGGATAAACATCACCCATTGTATATACACGCTACATAACACAACAAAAATGATAAGGCAAGCGAAAACCAGCAAGAAAACCTAAAAAATCATAAGGAGTATGTAAGGAGGCTCGATGAGAATACAAAATATGGCAACAAAATTTAAACAAGAAAGCACAAACACCTTAGTACAATTTGGTTGCAGCCCATTATTTCTTATGGCAAAAACTTTCATAAAGAAGTTAGGGAATCCCATTGATGTGAAAAATGTTTCAATTAGCAAAAAATGTTTGTACCAAGTTGATTTTCAACAAAAATTTCAAATGGACACAATAATGACTGCAGAAAATCATGAAAATATATCATAATCTGGTTACACTACTTGCACATGAATAGGATCTAGTCTGTGCAGGCTGAGCTAATAGCCTAATATAGTGTATCTATTCCAGGGTTTTCATAACTTTTGTATTTGTACGCTATTCGCACATTTAATTATATATCTTTTTTACCTTCCTTTATTTTCTTTTGATGGGTTTAACAAAAGCTAGTCAAATTTTGAGAAATATTTGTTGGTGGTACACAAAGCAGATTCTTGCAAAGACTTGCTAGAATTATCTTTCAATTTCAGCCACTCCTGGAGCTGCAATTTTGGTTTCCTTGACAATAAAGCCATGCAAATTGAATTTTATTCTTAAATTTTCACGAAGCTGCATGTGTTCACTCCTTTTTAACAAAGTGCTTGCAACGAAAGACATCATTTATGTGTTTGAAACATTTACTACCCAGGTCCATTTCAAAATTTAGATATTCTATGACTACTTTACTTTTAAGCACACAAAGATAAACCTGGTGACATGATCTTTAAATAGTTACATCCTCTCTTAACCGTAACTTGCTACTGAACAAAGATATATGGCATGTATTCTCTTGTATGCCACTGGAAAGTATTGTCGAAACTAGCTTTAGCTCTTCTAAGTCCTAACCTCTTACTTGCTACTACTGTTTGAGGTAATTTTTAATTATCAAAATCTTACAGGTACAGCTACCTGCGAAGCCTCTTTAAGAGTGGAATTACAGACCTCATATAACAAGACTAGCTTTTCATATAAAAAATTATGAGCTCTTTTTCAATGTTATGTCCATTTCTCATGACTAAATGCTTGAATTCTATCTTTAGTATCACCAGCATGCCTTAGATTCGTGAAAACTATGATATTTTATTCATAAGCAAAATTCCTCCATCTGAAGAGCACTGTAAGTAAGTTTGGAAAGATCATTCAGGCAAGAACATGAAAAGTATTCCCCAACTATCCTAAATGGTAAGATGTGTTTCTCATTACAGATGCAGGCCTGCTCTGGCTATAATGAGACACATATTTCAAGAAATGAATATAGAAGCCTGCCTCACATGAAGCAATTTAAGAAGCTTCTGTATGAATAACACTCAATAAAATCATACTTCTATTCCAATACGAGAGAGATCAAGAGCTCGCGTAAAAAAAGAGCCATAGAGGAAGTTATTCCACATCATGGAGAGTATGTACTATCCTTCAGTAAAATTATAAGAAGGAGATCCTCTTTGCTGTTGGGCGTAACTTTTTGACAAATCAAAAAGAGCCAACTTTTTGCAATAAGAATGAATTTTGAAAAAGACAAAATGCTATAAGAAAAAGAAGGTAGTTGCACATGTGCAGACGGCAGTCACCTTGTTTGTGTCTGATATCATATAAAACTGAGACTCAAATTTGTTGTCATATATACGATTGTTTAGTAATGGAATATAAGGTTTTATCTCAGCACCCTCCTCAAATTTTAGCTTGTAACTGCAGCATCACATGAAGATTTCTGTCATATATCTTGTAAGCCCAATAAAAGAAACATAGAAGGTTATCAGACTAGAGAAAAACCCACGTCAGTACAAGAGCCAATGTCTGTTTGCCTGAGGGCAGTCTGTCCCGCTCCGCTGAAAGTGTGCTCAATTTAGCATCAACAGGGCGATATGGGATTCTCACCTGCAAATCTTTAAGCTTTCAGCATGAAGACATGAAGGGTACCAGACTAGAGAAACAAGAAGAAAAGTATGGTGATATTAACTATGTATGAGTGTATTAAAAGTGGCAGCAACTCTCACCTTATTTAGAACAGCTGCTGGGGCAAGATTCTCCAAAGAAAGAAGAGCCTCAGCATCAATACGTATAGGTGCTTCACTTCCATCAAGTACAATATCCTCTTTGTTGACACTGATACCATGAAATACAACCTGCGATTTGCATCAAAATCAAAGGAAAAGATAAATATTTCCATATTCTGAGACTAATGACTAAAGGCATCCAGATTATTACTTGACACCTAATTACAATAACCTTTCCCATAAAACATGAATATGAACTGGGGAGAAATGCTAAGGTCAAAAGAAACATAATAAAGTAATAACCATGATGTTACAGTGAAGTGACATAGAAAACAATAAATCTCTTCATGAAAAGGAAAGAGATAACCCCATCATTAAAAAAAAACTGAAATCCTGCAAGATAATAGACTTCTGGGATAAGGAAAAAGCAGGACACAAAATTCTAGGTCCATGTGCTAATAATTTGGCAGCAATAGGCAAAGACGAAAGAACTATCCAAGACCAGAAGAGCTATATCCAATAGATAATAGCAATTAGAATTAGAACTGATTCTTGCGTTTTGCACACAACCACCTATATACTGAATAATATTAGAAAACGACATCTATGCATCACTTTATAACTAATGTGACATGCAAGAGTACGAAATACTAAATGTCAGTATTTGATTAATCGATTATAAACTACATGAGTAACAGCCCAGCACCACTCAGGAGCCTTCACTAGCATTTCTGCATGTACTCGTGTATGAGTTCCAATTTAGAAGCATCTTAAGCTAACAGGATAGATTTTACCTCAAAGTCTACACTGGTTATATCATGGCTTCCTACACCACTTGACCAGAATTGAGCAATTGCAAGTTCCATGGTTCTGCCCCCCTCAACAGCAAAGCAAAAGCTTTTTGAAGAAGGAGAAGAAAATGTGGCTACACTTTCCCATTTGATGGGTCTTAGCAGTGGAGAGATCTGCACACGATACACATGTTAACAAAGCTGCAAATAACATCATCTTCAAATATCAAGGAGAAGAGAACTGAAAAATTGAAAATAGCATGCCGTAAAAGTCATTACCTGAACAGAATCTATGTAAAAATTTCGTGCTGTAGAGAAACCAGATGCCTTCATGGTTACCTCAACCCAGGTAGCCCCAACTGGGACTTCCACAAATTTGCGTTCAATGTGACCTACATCCAATGGAAAACTCTTAATCACAAATCTTAAGATGCTTAACAACTAGTTGTGTTGCACAAAGTCAAGGAGAAAGGGGGGGAAATAAAGTACAAAATGAGTTACTAATTTCTTCTTTAGAAGACCAGTAAGTTGGGAAAAGTTTATTTTTATTTTTCCATTACAGACATTTAGCATCAACCTTGAAGTAACTTATGCTTGGATAAGTTGAAATAACCATTTAACTCCAAGATTAGTTGTCATTTTCACTTGAAAGTATAAACACAAATGACAGCAAGGCTCACAATCCTAAGTTCTTTCTCAAGGATGGAGATTTTGCCAAATCTTTTAATGCTGGAAAATGACCCCCACTGCATGGCCCTAGGTAAACTACTTAGTTTGGCTAAAAGACTTGATGGCAACCCATCATTTTACGAAGGCTTTAGTGCACTGCATTCCAGGATTCACATGATCCTAAGTTATGGCCAATGTAGTTTTCACACATACAATGTCAAAAAGAACATCATTATTACATACATGCATAACTCTTGGCTACAGTTTCATCTAAAAGTACCTCAAATGGCCAAATTCCCACAGTGAACACATTGTCCTTAATGATATTCGGTTGTCTAAGCAGTAACTAACTTATCAACTGTCATTGGGGAGCAATATAATTATACTTTTCCACTGGTGACTCATTTCAGAAAACGAAACAAAAAAAGCACACGAAAAAACCATCTTTCATGGCCAAGATGCAAGACTGCAGCAGAAAGAATAAATTATGAGCTAAAACATAGAAAATAATGTCCTATTCCAGCATCATGAACAACTTGCTTATAATAAGCAACTTAGTGACAGCCTTGCAATACAAATTCCCTAAGTGAAACCGAAAAATGGAGCAAAGACAACAGCATACTACATAACCAAGGATGCAAGTCAACTCCATCATATACAAGCAAACAATATAAATAGGAAATCAACAACTAGCAAAACAAAAAGATTGCAAGAGAGCTATGCTATTCAATTATGACATACCCGGTATAAAAGGCATCCCTTGGAATAACAAAACTGGAGGTCGACTCTTCACTGTTTGGGGCTTGGTAATAGTAACAGGAATTCTGAAGAGAGGACCCCGCCATGGCGATTTACTGTCTATTCCATAGACTTCAAAATAGTGCAAACCATCGCCAAGAGTGGAAGGATCCACAATTATGCTGGAAAAGGAAGGATGAATGTGTGCATTTATTACAAACTAAGACCAAAATAAACTAGCTAAAGGATGTAGCTACTTAGAACATAGTTTCCACTAGGGAAAACCATATAAAGGCCACCAGAAAACAATTTAATAGCTATATTCTGCCCTTCTTTAAAAATTTACATGAAAATATAACAACTCCTTCTAAGTTGATAGCTGCAATTCCCAAAGTGATCCCAGGCCATGCACTAATAGCCTCAGCATAATTACCCACATTAGCAACAATGTTCCACATAGTTACATACCTCAGAATCAAACTGAATTCTCAATCCATGGTTCAAAATATTATAGGACAGATCGCTGTACAAAACTTATTCAAGATATGTCAAATGGAAATTGAAAGAAGGTTCTTTCATTTTTTATGGGAAACCCTGTTTTGCTTTATAAAATGGGATATGAAGAGAACTGCACAATATTATCAAGCTAACAGCACTTCATTCCTCACTAAAATGAAAATAGATGAGTAAACAAATAAGATGATGAGATAACCTACTGCACATAAGCACAAAAACTGAGAATAGGTCAAATGTACGTGAAACTAACTTGAACTCACGACCGTTATGAGTTAGGAGAAGATACTCTGGAGCTTTCACCACTGCCTCTGCAGTAGAACGTAGCTGTATACACTCTTCAAAAGGAAAAAGTTGATCTAAGTTGCTGGCATCATCATGGAACTTTGGTGACACTTTCACCGTCCACTAAGAGGCAAAGCCAGAAGCAACTCAATTCAACCACAATGAATTATTAATTATAAATAAATATGAAATAAAAGTAGGCCGTTGTTATCACCCTAGAAATGAGACTGTTGGTTCATATAACACTGAAGATGTAATAACAAATAAGTATGACATCCTCCATTTTTAGGAGGCAAAACCACCCACTTTCACCTTATCGTAAACAATCATAATTATTTTGTAGGACTGTAATCACTGGGAGGAAAATAGACTTTACAAAATTACCTGAAATACCAGATAAGCTAAACAAAAGACAGTACATTTTCAATATCTACCAATTGGATGAACTAGTTCAATGTTAAACTCAGAAAAGACCCCATAGAGAATCAGAACCATCTAGAAACAAAAAAAGTTTATTTATCATGTGGGAGTCCTTTCTGATGTAAAACAATGTCTTATGTATAACAGTAAAAATCAGAGTTTTTCTAATTTGATAAGTTCAGACTACTACCAAAAGGTGAAAATATCTAGTAAGAGCCTTCAATTGTACATATATAGATAATCACCTATTCCAAGAGTCATTCTCTTAACATCCAGAGAATTTGTAAACACAAACATGACCCAGTTTTAGAGGCCAATATGACTTGTTCTTCTGTTGCTTAAACGCATGACTTATTTGAGCTAGTAAGTTGCTGAAATTGATGATGGAATCTAAAATCCAAATGTTTTGCCACAAAACATAAATAAATAAAGGATATATCAAAGAGCTCATCCTAGCGGCAGAGCATGAGGAGAAAATGTCTACAAATACAAACTCAGTGAAATATAACCCAAACTTAAAGCACAGTTTCCTGGATATATTGCAAGCGCAAAAGATATGCTGGGACCTAATAGACAAGACAAGATTTATGCACAAGGAGAGATGCAATCTCATACCCATACACATACAATAGCTATGGAAATAAGTTTCTACTAGAACAATTTATAAATGTTGAACATTAAAACCTTTACATCATGAATAACAGGATACAGAAAGTGGAACATTGTAGGAGGAATTTTCACAATAAATATTACTTACCTCAGTTGATTGTTGACATGAATCAGCCTCTCTGAGGTAGATGCCCCGTGATGTTGGTGCTGCACATAAGAGCGTGTCTTAGAGACAATTGCACATGGTCACTAAAGACAAAAATTATCAGAGAGCACGAAGCTTTCATGTATGATTAGGTACCAAAAAGCTAATACCCAATAAACAAAAGTTACATAGTACTTAATTATGTTCATTATATGCAATCAATTGTGATTTTAGATCAATGGTGTTTAGGCATTAGATAAATACACAAAACACGGTTTACCCACTTGTCTTTCCAGATTGATTGATCTTTATTTGATAACAAACACATGGGACATCACGCGACTTCTGAATGTAATCATATGCCCTGTTATCCAATCATTAGAAAACCATAATCAAGCGACAATCCATAAAACTATTGCATGTTGAGGATGGAAACTCAAAGTAGTAAATCTAACCTTTCAACTTGCATTAACCCTTCTCCAGCAGACAGTTTATCTTCAGGAGAATCACCAATTGGAATACATGTGTTCTCAAGAGCCTCCCGTATATTATAGGGACTCACAGGAATCCCTTCAGCCTGTGGACTTTAGACATTCATATTCCAAGACGAGAAAAGATGGCCAATATTTTACAAGGAATTCAATATGTGGATGAAAACAAAATAACCTTCATTGCACTGACAAGCAGAGCAACCCCTCCACAAGCACATGGAGATGACATAGACGTTCCATTCATAAACATGCGCCGTTGTAGAGTCCATGTAGGAACAGGGGCCATAGCACCACCAGCAGCACTTATAGAAACACCAAGATCCCCATCAACTGTTGGTCCTCGACTTGACCTTCATCAATTTCAGCTAATGAGTAGAAATCTAAACCAAACTACACGAGTCAGCTGACTATATGAAAATTATCATTTACTAATTTTGATATATACAGCCTCAGCAGTCAGAAAGGGTAGCAAATTGGATGCTATTAATTACAAAACTGACACGTAATTGAAAATCAGAATTTAATATACCAGGTATACTCAAGACCTTCAGGAGGAGCTTCTACTAAGTTGTGTGCTCCTGCTGCCATTTCTGGAGAAACATATGCTCCTACTCCTATTATACTTGATGTTGTACCACCAGGAGCTCCAACAGTGCTCAATGCTGGCCCATTATTACCAGCACTACTAATGAATATCAGCCTGTGTTTGTTTACTACCTATATACACAAAGAATTCGAAGCATACACGAGATATGAGACATAGCAATGAAATGAGCTATACCAATTAAAATAAGTTGAAAACTGCACCTCATTTACTAAGTCAACGAAGCGGCCGTAATCTGGTAACAAAGTAGGCTCCCCATAACTCATGTTTATAAGATCACATTTGTGCTGCATATCAAAATACACTTGAGAAATGGCACATTAGAGATGAACGACAAATAAAGATGCTGGGACAGTAGACTAAGAAGCAAACAGCAAACTCAATAACTTTGTAGTATGTCTTAAATATAATTAGCACAGAATATGGAACCAAGATATTTGTCTTCTGCAATAATAGGCCACATAAGTTCTATTGTCTTAAATAAACATAAACAGTACCTCCACAGCCGCAATCAGTGCTCGAACTAAGCCTGTCCCAGTTTCCATTGAACCTAAGCGTGAATCTCCAATCTTGCATGAAACTATCTGAGCTCCAGGGGCAACTCCATTAAGCAGAGGTTCCTAAATGATGATGACTTGTGTGAAAATGCATATACATGATAGAAACTGAGTCTAAGATTTACCATAATGCCTTTACAAGACTACCTTAGAGTGGTAAGCAGATGTGATACCAGCAACATGAGTACCATGAGGAGAACAGTCTGTCACAATACTCAAAACATTGCCTTCATTGTACACATTAAGGACCACTGTGCATGCATCTAATCTGCTGAAGGTTCCATACTTCTGTTCAATTCTACAATGAACACACAATAGATTATTCGAACTTCCAGATGACAACTAGCAAATGTTAGTTTAAGTGCTTCCTTGTGATAGTACTAACGATATTGAATCTGTTAGGAATGAGTGGTGAACTGCAGTACACATTGAACAAGAGAAGTTATCTTATATGTCGTGATATAATTGGAACTGCACACGCAACGGATGTCAATAAATACTTCACAGGAACAATCAAAAGAACACATGTCATTAACCACAGATTTGAAGTTATGACAATTGTTTGCTTGTTCCCACATTAATACATCAAATTTTCTTAGGAGCACGAAAAACAGCCTCACAAAGAAATATATGCTTAAAGTTTTTCTTTAAAATCCGTAAATACCTATAGTTAGTAAGAGGAACAAAGTTAGCAAGCTTCCCACATCCTGCTTCATCCTCGAGATTCTGAGTGTCAAGAGCAGCTCTCCAAACTTCCCCATCATGCCACACTACAGCATCTATAATAGGTCCTTTATCATCATAGTTCTAATACATAAAAGAAATAGTTAACATTGGATATTGAAAACAAAAGGAAACAGGAAAACAGTTTCTGTAAAGACACTTACATCAGACTGCTTGCGTAGAAGATCAATTTTGCTATGGAGATCTTCCCGTTTCTTTTTCAAGTTTGTGTCATCAACTTTTGTCTGTCTCTACAGATCAGTTATACCATAAATGAGAAATCATAATTTGGATTTCACTGAGAATCTTTTGGATGAAAGAAGGTGAAATTATTCATGATTTGCACAATGCACACATATTTGGATTTTACAGTGGTGAGGGGAATAGGAGAAAGGACTAGTATTTCTAACAGCTAGTGTTTTGAGAACTAACATGCAATTTCATCAGCAAGATTTCAATCACTTCTCATATTTACTTTGAGAAATATTTTGCATTTGAACCAGCAGATTTAGCCTGAGGCAGTTGAATTCTAGCCTAATGTTTCTTATAACTTGAGCCAGATTAAGGGTTAATTTGGCACAGCTGCAAAAAATCCCAATATCAAGTATGGACCTCCGTCATATTTACATAGGCATTTGACAACCCTAAATATTAGAATAACTTTTTACCTGTAGTTATTTGTTTAGCAATTAGAAACTAAAGTAGAATCATTATGCATTGTGAAAAATAGAATAATGATGTCTCACAAAAGGCATTCAAAAATAGAACACATTATTCTAAAAGTCAATTTTAATTAATATAGCTTTCAAAGCAAAGGAAAATCGCCTTACAACTGTCGAATCAATCTTAGAAGAATCAGCTGTTGTGCAATCAACTTTCTAGGCCTTGCCATGTCACCTTAAGTTCCAATATTAAAAAGTACATGTGACAGTGTGGTCAACTAGTACAGGCAATATTATAAAAGAGCAGCAATAAGTATTGAACTATCAGATCTCCTATACCTAGCAATATACACAAAGCTGAAACAAGAAACAAACAGAGTGACAAACTAACCAACTAGTAAGTACATTGTCTCTTCCTAACCATCCTAGACCTTATCACCCTTCCTAACTCCCAAAAGAACTGAATCAGCACACACAATTTTTCCTTGGCCCTCTATCCAATCAAGTTAATAAAGCAAGCAAGTCGAGAATATGAATCTTAACTTCTTTGCCTATTGGAAAAAATGATGTTTCCTATTTAATCTAGATGTTCTAGAACAACTTCATCAAGCATCACAATGCCTAGACAACCCAGGATGGACAGACAAGTCGAATCTTCCAGTATCCAAATGACAGGTGCATGGAACTACTACGAATGGAAGGCATAAGCAGAAAGACAAACTAGGAAGGTCAAGGACAAAAAGTACAAACATTAATAAAATCAATATGTCTCTATATACACTATCAGATTGTAAATCAGACAGTTTAGATTATGACCGTACTGGCTGTATTTAATAGTAAATACAACAATTATTATGACCAGAGTATTAAGTATTAACTACCTTGTCAAAATCAAAAAGCTGTTTTACAGCCTCTGCTATTGCTTCCTGATTTTTCTCATCCCACTTCTTTTTCCTCTCTTTCTGCACCACAAGAAGCAACCAAAGTAAGGGAAAAATATATATAAAAAAATGGGCAATGAAGCACTAAAAGAATATTGCAAGTCGAATAACTATCAAACATTAATTGGAATGTCAGCAGTAATCAGAAGATTACCTTTAATCGATCTGTCAGTGTACTTGTAAAGAGCTCATAGACCAATTTGCAGCCGACATGCCATTCTCCAGATGGATTTTTCCATGATGAATTGACAACTAAAGAATTCCCTGAATATTTTTGCATTTGCATCCATAAGAAGAATAACCGAGAGAATTTCCAAGATACCAATTTTATAGGAAGTAGCAACTGAAGAATCAACTACAGTTGAGAAAATGAAAATAAATATGCATAGGAAACACACACCAGAGGTCCCACTAATGCACCCACTATCATCAGCCTTCACAATAGTTGAGGTATCAATATCTCCACTTCCAGTACTACCAAAAGAACAAATCAATTAAAAAAATCTTAAATTGTCCAATAGACAGTTAACTTTGACACACACATACATAAGAACATAAACCTGTCTACACCACGCATAATCAAGCAATTCTCTCAGAACTCATTGAATACACAAACACCTAATGCTCAACAAAATTCGAAAAATCGTATCCTGGATTATAGTATCACAAACATGCAAAGTTCATAGAAAATAGCACACGAGCTTCTTCAGAATCGAAAAGCTTCAATCTGAACTATTCCCTTATCTTTCCTCAATACATGATTTCCTTCACATACCAATCAATCACATCTAAAACTTTTGGCTTCCCGTCCGAAGTCACTTCCAGCCCAGCAGCCGCAGGGTCCACACCAGAATCTAGTAGACATCGACAGTAAAAACATTAACAACCAAAACGAGTCTTTAACTCGCCAAAATCAGCAATTAAATTGAGGGAAAAAAAAAAAGGAAGCAGTTATCCTCTTCCAGTAAACAACAGACCGAAAATAGCAATAACTACGGCGCGGCCGTCGTACTCAGGGTGCTCCTTGACGAAGCGATCGGCTGCGATTTCTTTCTTCGGCATGAGCGATGCTAAGAACGTTGATTCGTTCAGCTCGAAATTACGCAAAGCACCATTATCGTCACCAGAAGGCATCGCCCTAGCTGGGAATCTATTACTGCTGCTAAGCTTAGAAATAGTGTCAGCACGGTTTCTCTCACTAGATTTAGTGGGGTTTGATAGTGCATTTACGAGGAGAGGTAGAGAGAGAAATGACAGATGGGAGAAGCAGCGGCGTGATTGGAAATTGACGACATTTGTATTTATAACTTGTAGTGTGGGGCTATGCATCATACAATGATTGGTTAGTAAATTATTTCCTAGGGGTATTTTAGGTAATTTATGCTAAGTGCGGATTCCGGCGCGGCGGAGCAGGATGATATAGTAGAAGAAGAATGGCTTGAATGCGGCGAGCGGGCGGAGTTTCCTAGATCCTTTCGGTCGGAATTGCCATAATTCTCCTTGCATGGGGATGTATTGACTAACTTGACCCTACTTATCTGGATAGAAAGGGTGAGGAGGGCCTGTGAGCTGTGTGACAATTGTTGGAAGAATTCTGTGTTACAGAGATAATACTTGCCGGAAAGTTACACAGAAATGGAGAAGATTACAATTGAACA